>ML836359.1:14946-25445 GCA_009831015.1 Picea engelmannii | reverse complement strand
ACAAAATACACAGAGATATAGGTCTGAGCCACCAAAAATGTTGTCGTTTTACTGGAAACCAACATGGTTTGGAAAACTGTTTTGCCCTCTGTCCTGCCCGAAGGAAACCAGGACAGATGGCTATAGTCCAAGTGTACATGTAACAATAGCATGATTAAACAAAGAAACAAACTAGCATAGAAGAACCTAGATACCCGGTGACCCGTCGCCCTTGCCTGTCTGCCACGTGGACCCAACTGGGATGGCGAATGCCTGCGCATAGAGAGGGAACTTCCTCTTTGTTGGAGCGTTGGAGTACGCGTCAAGGAGCAGGTCCATACGTTGTCCCATGAGAATGGCTCTGTGCTCCAGTTCTGCCATGTGGCTTCAGAGTTCGAACACCAGAGCCAAATGCTCTGCACGGAGGAAAGTACCATGCGAGTCATTACCTGCGTCGTCGAGGATTACGTCCCCCACTTCCACGTTCGTCCCATCTCCGGCTTCGAGCTCCAACAGTTCTGCACTGGCCGCTTCCTCCTTCATCGTTGGGTTGGTCTCGTCCGCGTTCTCTTCGGCGCAAGCCTTGTCCTGAGCTTCTTCCTCGATCGTTGCCTGCACAACATGGTTGGTGGGGCTGTAGTCACCCGTCCACGGTATCTCCTCGACAATGCACCCAAGGATATCTTCTGCCAGCTCGTTTTTAGGACCGCTACCATCCTGGGAGTTCGCCACCATGGCTTGGGGTTCCGGGGTGGTCGCCAATTCCTACATGAACGGTATTTCTTCAACGTAACAGGTAGGAAATGCATCTGCGGCGCCATCCTCCAGCCTATTTCCAGGCTCAATTGCCATGGTTTCACTGCTACGCACAACCCCAGTCTCCGCAATAATGGCATGTAGAGCCAATTGGTCAGCGCGAGCCTTCTTCCGAAGAATGGAGGTCGCCATCGACAGAGCGCGCTCCAGTTTCTCCCTTCTCTACCTATGCGCTTTGTGGGTGTACCAGGCCGAGCCACGACGAGGCGTGCCTCGCTTCCTGGTCATGCTTGCCAAGGGATATATAACAATGCAGAGAGGATGCAACGAGATGAGAGTAAGCTAGGACGAGAAGGAAACAGAGCTCCCAAACGACGGGGAGGCTCGAAGCAAGAGCAAACCAACTCTGTCCAGGCGCTCGAAAATACAAATTGTCGAAGACCGGATTCACCTGGCTATCCATAGACCCTGTCATGCTGAGTGTGTTGTGAGCGGGAGTTTTCGCGCGAGGGAGGTGTCCCTCCACCGTATATCGGCTGTAATGGCCGTCTACCATCGTAAATGCGAGGCGGATGGGTGGCGGCCATCAACATTTATGTTGTGGCTCAATGCAAAGCCAGGTGGCAAGGAGTTGCCGCATGTCACCCCATCCGGGGCTCAAACTCGCTATTGTTACTATTACTTCTACCTAACATATAACCAAATATATTTACATTATAAAATCTCAAAATTCTATAATACGAATAGTAACTAATTTTTCAATTCAACTTGGTGAGGTTACACCATGCATTTATTTCCATTAAAATAAAAGTTGAGAAAAATAAGAGTTGAGGAAGAGGAAAGAAATAAGATGGGTGCAAAAATCAAATGAAAGATATCATGCTAGTGGCTAGATATTATGAGGAGAAAATGAGAGAACATACACGTTGAATACATTTCCTTAGCATTAAGGTTTTGCCACATGACCGACATTTTATTTAAATATACCTGCCACAAAGGTAGGGAATTAGCGACTTGTTGCTAATTGTTTTGTCTTTTATGAGTTATGAGATGTGTGTAACTTTTGGGTGATGCATGGTACAATACTATTTTAAAAATTTGGGATTTGTTCAAGATTAATGCTTCTAGAAAGTCAAAAAAATCACCCAATTGCGTAGTTGATTGCTTGGTGAATCAAGGGATTAATTGCGTGAAAATTCAAGGAAAAGTTAGGAGCATGTTGATCAACGATTAAGCTAAGGATACCTTAATTTTGAATAATGAAGAGAGGGGCATCACCTATGACTTGGGTTTATGATGACCGTATTTAGCCTTTCTCTTGAGATGGCTCAGGACACCTTATTGATATACACATGTAGTGGGAAGAGTATAGTATCATGGAGATGATAATAACAAATAATATAAGGAAAATGATAAAAAGAAGGGTCACATATTGGTGATTTTTGTCGTTTATTAAAATATGAATGTATCCATACAAATTTAAAAGTTTGTATTTTGATTTTATGATAAAATTAAAATTTTAAGTACTTGTTATGTTGAGAAGCGTTTTATAGCTTAGTATGGAGAGATGTTGTAATGTACGTATGTACATAACATTACATTAAAAAAACAAAATGAACTTAATTACATTTTGAATAATTATTGCACACATCAAATAAAGTTTATCACAATATCTTCTCGATTGAAGGAGTAGCACCACACATAATTGTTTCACATATTTCAACATTTTGAAACCAATAAGATCTATCTTGGACTTTTTAAGAGACAAAGGTTTTCTCCAACTATAAAAGTCCATGTGTTTAATTTGTTGATGCTTCTTCCTATTGTTGTAATTATTGTTTATGCAGTATTTTGTTGATAACACATTTACTATGTTATATAGAGTTTGTTACAAATCATTTCATGACAGTTGGTGTAGATGCCCTTGTCGAGTGATAACATAAAGATTATGATGCACCACAGTTTTAGTAGTGTCTAGCCATGGGATGATTATTTCGTTATTGACTTGTGAATGTGCGCACTCCGTTTGAGCAATATAGTAAACATGTGGTATGCCTTTATTCTGATGTGTTTGAATATACAAATTGTATCATTAATTTGAGCATTGAATTTCTATAGCGGTTTTTTTATTACACAGTTAAAGGTGTAGCAATGTAAATGTAAGAAATGCATGGAAATTTGTTTCTTATGTGATGTGTCTTTGTTAGATATGTGTCCATCACCCCCATGATGTACTCTAATGTTACAAGAAATAGGAAATGAGAAATGGGATGAAAAATAGAGTATGGAGATTTCACATAAAAAACAATTGCATCGTATATTAAAAAATTATTAGATCCACAATCGAAATAGGAAATGAGATGAAAAATAGAATATGGAGATTTCACATACAAAAACAATTGCATCGTATATTAAAAAATTACTAGATCCACAATATAAACCATTGTATTTCTTATCTAAGGCAAATTCCTCTTTATTGTGTGTCTAATCTATATCTTTCCAATTTTTCTTAAAAATAACATTAGTTTTTAATTAAAAGTTTCAAATAATATAATCAATATACATTATTCATTTAACTATTAAATAATACATAAATATATTGTTAATTTATTTATCAAATAAATAAATATGTATAATTAAATTTTAATCTTAACATTATATTATTATAATAATGATATTTTAAAATCATATAATTTATATATTTAAATTTTTTAATATATAATATAATGTTTATAAATTAGCGTAGATCCATCTTAACCCTAGATCTATCAAGCGTGGGGGATCAAATCTCTTGAGGTGCACATCTTTCCTCAAGTTTTGCACTCTAAAAGAGGTTTGCACCTCAAGAGATTTGTTCCCTCTCGATGATTGATAGATCCGGGGTTAATGTGGATCTAGGTTGGTTATGGGAACCAAGGAACAAAGTATGTATGAACTTGTTCTAGTGTTTAAACAATACACTATGTGTGAAAAGTTGTTTTAGGTTTGCAAGAACCCAATGTCTCTTAGTCATATCGATCTTCTTTCCTTATAATATACATATAAAACAAGACAACACAATATTCTCCTTAGATTTAGGTAAAGATTAAGGTGACATAATATTTCCTTATAAGCTCTATATTCTCTCGACACTTAGGTAAAGTGAAGTTAAACTAGTCTAAGATAATCAATACTAGCATACATGCATCTATGAGAGGGATAAACAACTTTCCACCCTCAATAATATTCAATAAAAGATTAAATTGTATTTTTTTAAATGTGAAGTTAAAATAGTCTAAGATAGTCGTCAATTTTGGCATACATGCGTAAGCCCCACAAGCCATGAGGGATAAAAAAATTTCCACCCTCAACAATATTTTATAAAGATTAAGGTTGCATGTTTTTTTTGCTAAGACTAATCCTCCTTGACTATCAAAGAGGACAAACATCTTGGAAAACTACTATGGAGTGCTTGGAATTTTTTTGCTCTACCTCAAGATCTAGTATTCAATAGGAAAATACTCAATGATATGAACATAGTCAAAGGCTAATGGTTGCATGGCTAGGATCTCTCAATTAGTGTTGGATCTAGCTAGGTCAAATCTCTTGGCATTCCCTTTGTCTTTTAGGGGTCTCCTTGAGATCTATGAGAGGTGGTTGTTCAAAGGGTGGAATGCAAGATCGCTAAGTGGGTCACCTAGCTTGTTTATTTGTCTGCTAAATTTCAAATATGCACCAAGGTTTTGGCAACCACCCATGTTCACTACTTTTTCTATTGGGTACCTTATGACTGACTAGACAAAGCTCTTCACAACTTTCTCTAGGTTAATCCTGATAGGCGACCCGACTTCCACATAGCTAATCAGGATATTTGTTGTACCCCTCGAGAGATGGGTGGCTTTGGGACTTCCAAAACTAGAATGCATGCTCAAGGGCTCTATGCCAAATGGGTGATTTGAGTTGTCAAAGGTTGAGATGCCTAGAAAGTCCTTCTAAGACATTGCATTTGTAATGATGTCCCCTTGGAAAAAAACCTAGCAAGGCATCTTCTTTTAAACCATTTTATGAACCCCCTCCAAGGTCACAATTTTCGACACTTTTGTTTTATAGATTATTTGGATATCTTGGCAAACAAATCAAACCTTTCTTGGCTTGGAAGGATCCATCTCCTGTTGGGTTGTCATCATGCCCATTGCATGTGGTGATAACCATTGATACTATATGAAGTGAAACCTTTGGCCAAATCCTCTTGGTTCTTGGCCCTAAATATTTTTTGGAGAGGCATTCAACTTGCCAATGATTTGTTTGAAAATTCATAAAGCGATGGACTTTGTGGCTTGATCTAAACTAAAAATTTACACTAGGTACCACTAATAAGATTAATGTGAGTCATATTAGGAGCTAATCCCATATCAACTTTAGCTCAAGATTGAATTCCCAATGCCCTGCGTCTAGTGGCATGATTGGAAATGGGGAAAGGCCACTTCCTTCACACATTATAAACTAACCATGGGCTATAAATGATCTATTCCTAGCCTTGCGATGAATGCCAATTCAATACAATTTAGCTCCACAATGTCCATAGTGTGGCCAAGTTGAAACCTTGAAACATCTCTTTTGGTTAAATCCTCTTGCTAAGAAGGTATAGATTAGGTGGAGTCTACATGTCAATAGTTTATGATGACCTCCCTTTCTTGGTGAGTTTCCTTGGTAGACGATCACCTTTCCTTGGTCATGGAATTTTAGGGTGCTTGGATTCTTTTTAGAGTTGAATTTCTCTTAGATATTTGGAAGCAACACAATAACACCTTGTTTAATGTTGTTGTGGCATCTCACCATTTTTTTCGGTATAATGATGCACTAATACACACCAAATTAATTATGTAGATTGAAGTACAGTCTTAGAAGGTGTGGCTAGATATGAATCACCTTCAATAGTTATTGGACTATTTTCATATATCCCCATGTACCATGAGCGGGGTGCCTCCAGACCCACCTAATGTTTACCCACTTGACATCTTTATTTCACTAGCCCTCTCTCTCGACCTAGCTTGACAGGATCTAGATTTGTTGGCTTGAAAATATTTATCCATAGTTGGACTTAGCATAAGGTAGGTCGACAAGTCCAAGTGTGATGGGAGAGAACATACATATGGAAACCTAGACCCCATGGATGGACAAGTTTCCCTATACTAGCATTAGTGATATCGAAGGGGCCCAAGCTCCCAAAGCCCTCCATTGATGGGTGGGAATCTATTGATCCCATTGATGTTGATCCTCTTGCTACAGGCTAGGGAAATAATCATGATGATCATGACCAACCTCATCATGTGACTAACATGGTCATTATTTATCATGTTTATGCTCAGATGTAGACCTTTAGTGGTTATGTTTATGCCTTTGGCAATTTGATGGAGTGTTTTAGCATAAAATAACTCCTATTTATTGCACTTGATCCTTACCTTAATGTCAGTATGGTGTGTTTTGTCTTGTGCTAGCCCCAATTTTGAGTTTTGAATTTGCTCATGGAGGTTGTGTGGACAACCCACTTTGTTTGTATTAAAGCTTGTACACATTTCATGTTAATAGAGCTTTAAGGAAGATTTATTAAAAAAAACATAAAGTACACGATTTCCATTTAAAAATTGATAGGAAAGTTTTCTCTTTTGTGGGATCATCACTAACAAGTCAAATGATCAATGCAAGAAAGGTTGATTAGAGGTTGTTTAGGAGATATTTCCAATGAAATGATCTCTCTAACCATTACTATAAAAGGGAAGTACAAGAGTTTCATAAGCTTACCAGTGAGATAAAGTTGCATCAATGTTAAAGCCATTGAATCTTCTAAGAATTACTCAAATCATCAACAAGGGTGAGTAAGTTTTTGAGGTGTTGTGCATTGTATATGCAACCCCCTAGGCCTCGAATGATGCTAAAATAATTACATTTCTAGTTATGAATATTGTGGAGTTATTGATGCAACTAAAATAATTAAACTAATTCAATATATCATTTGATCAAGAACTTAGGAATTCTATTAGTCAAGTCGTCTAGGGCATAGATTGATCCTTGGCTCTCCAATCTCAATTCATCATAATAAACATTGCACTTGTAGAAATTAAACCACAATGTTAAGAGTAAATCACATCATTCAAAGCAGAAAATAAATACTATAGAAAGCAAGAACCATATCTAAAGTACATTTACTTAATCAAGACAATAACTCTTCTACCAATCACATGATCATATTATGCCAATGGAAGAATCCAATAGAAAGTGCAACTACATAATAAATTGTTGTAATTAAACAAGTGAATATTCCTCAACCACCCACATTATTGTAAGATGTTGGAAGAGGAATTGTAATATGTATACATATAAAGAATGCAAATGAAAAAATATGAACACACACATTATATGTGAATTCACATGTGAACTCTTTGAGTGGGTTTGTGCTAGAAGAGGGAAAATGAATCCATGTAATAACTCTTAATTCAACTATGTAATAACAAGTGCTTTCATTAATGAAAATTCTTTGAAATTACAATAATATTCTGCAACTAGTGAATTCTATTACGGCTAAGAAGAATCTAATCAAAACTAAGTTGCAAATGAATTTATTTGTACTAGGGAGTTCTCAGATTCCTCAAAATAAATACTAGGGAATTCTTAGACTCCCCCCCAAAATCACTAACTACCTTGTGGTGGTTAAATAACATGTTGGTGGGTTGTTGGAGAAGTGATTTCTCAAGTCCATCATAAATTTGATCGTAACTTGGATTGTAAGATTTAAGTTATGTTGGCTCACAATGGGTTTTGGAGTAAAAAAGACTCCACAACATATTTGTCTATTGGTTCCATAAATTATGATCATAATACTTTTGATAATGCCTTTTCATGATGAAGTGAATGAAGGATTGTTCCACAACAATTATAAATTTTTATATAAAGAAAAAGACAACAATAATAACTCATAATTAAACCTGACTACTAACACATTTAATAAAAAACACTTGCAACTCAAGTAATTCATCACAAATCCTTATGAACACTGCCAAAACATGGCAATGGCAAATAATTTATTAAGTACATTGGAGTGGATAAAAAATCGATAGTTTGACAAAAATATTTAGTTCAATGGTGGCATGATAAGGGCTCTCAACATATGAAAGGACATGGAAAATATGAGCAAAACATGTCACTTTTGAGGCTCATCATACCCCCCAATTGGATGGTTGCACACCTTGTGTAACAAAATCTATAACCATTAGTCCTTCATTTTTGCCCTTGTCTCTTCCTATAGAGATTTCATTCACCAACTACTATGGATATCTTCTAGTTTTCCGTAGCTATAGTTTATTCTTATTGATCCTATTCTACTACCATTCTCTCATCTTGCTAAACATTACACCCCCTAATTGCTATGGGTACTATTTGGTTGTCCACAACTGTTGCTTGGTGTCCATTGTTCCCCTTCGTTGCTCATTGTTCTTCTAAACAACGTTCTCTTAAATCATAGGAGATGAAGTGGGTCAAATCTTCCTTGGGGTAATAACCTTAATATTTGACAATTTCTTTCCATCTTCTCCTTTCAGTAGTAATATCAACCTCTCTCGATCCCATACATTAAGGATTAGGATGAAGTAAGAGTGAAAAATAAAATTTCAACCCAAACCAATTGAAGGTGATTTGATGAAGGATCTCAAAATATAACTCTACTATAAATAGGGTTGTCTAAAGTCTTGGAAATGAATTAGGTTCTCTCCTATATAATCTCTCTAGAAATTCTTCCCACTGTGTCCTAGCACTACAACATCTTATTTTATATGTTCCTACCATTATACTATAAATGACTATTACTTATAACTTCCTTTTCTCTAGAATGGGAAATGAAACAGGTTCCACCACTATCCTAACATGAGTCATCCAGAATTCCTTCGTTTTTGGATGTTTTTATATAATCATTAACGCACTTTCCATATTGTTAGCCTTATACTTCCTCATCTCTTTGTATCTATTCTACTCATTTTTCAACAAATAGATGAAATCCCTAAGTTGTACACCCCTCGCATAAGGGTTGGGATACCATACAAGCAATTGTGGAAGTACATGGTTGTGTAGATAGAACTCACACATCAAATTTTGTCTTTATAGGGAGCTAGAGAAATAGATTTCATAGAAATCCCATGGGTTATGTATGTCCTAAGGGAAAATGAGATGTAATTCTTTCAATTGAGAATTTAAACCACTACTCTTTTAAATATAATGTATACACCCTAGCTAGAGGTTTGCAGGTTTGCAGGCTTGCATTTATATTTTATACTATGCAACCTTCTTGTCTAGATTTGTCATTTTGATCACCTCATTAACCTTCTCCCTAGTCTCTTTTAATTGTCTCAACAATTCCATCTTCAAACCCAAGTTTTCATTCCTTAATTTTTCCAAATCATGTGAGTACTCTATGGAAGTAATAACAAACTTTTGTATTAATGAAGAAACTACATGTTGACAGTCTTTGATTAAGATAAATTCTTGGCCTTGTGATTTTTCAAATATTCTCCATTTAGCAATCTCGACTTGTGAAATGCAAATCCAATTTACTAGTTCCTCGACCTTGCTGGTTGGTGTGAGTGGTGCATTATTCTCCTCATCCCTTTGGAACTTGAATGCCACATTCAAACATATGGTTTCCACTCTACAATAGGGGTTTGTGTGTCTTTTACTTATTCAATAATAAGAACTCCAAACCTTGGAGGAATAACACAATCATAATGCTGAGGGGATTCTTCTACGTCAATTATAATCTTAAAAACCCGTGTTGAGGAAGCTTCTTCACCATCCTTAGGAAGTTTTAATCTAGGTTCATCAACAAGTTGGATCTCCTTATGTTTCCCTCAACTACTTCTCCTCTGAGAATGACTGTTGGGTTCTAAGGTTTTTTAGTAACAACTTTTGTAGGGTATGTAGCCTCTTTAATTCGAGCACCCTTAAATTCCCTGGCTTGAGTACAAGCAAACTGTACCAAAATCATGACAAGTGGTTTTCTCTATAGAACACCCATTGCTATCAATTTGATTAATCCATGGTGTTCAAGGACACCATTTATGCCATTTTGCACCTTTGTAGACATCCTTTGTAGTAAGAAGAAAGGTATGTTGATGTATTGTTGGTGACTCAAATGCTACAATAATTTAAAATGATAGGCACACACGAGATTATGTCTCCTTTCATAGGTGACATAACACATAACTGTAGTGCAACCTCATCCCAAGGTCTAAGCAATGTTTCTCTTTTCACCCCCTTGCTGAGTATCTTCCATGAATTCACCAACATCCAAAAAGTTCTTTTGTGCCTCATGTGATTCAGTCTTGCTTTTAAACCATTCTTCTCCTAATGGTGACAAACTAGTCACTCAAGAGATGGATTCTTCTACGGAATCTATGTTAACTTGTCTAACTGTAACAATAATACCTTGTAATCATTGAGTGAACTTCGTAGAAATGGAGTTGCTATAATGCCAGAGTCTGATAAAGAAAGGTATCCATCCTACATGTTCAATCATTTGTAGCACAACAATGTTGCTATGGAGAAGGTCTATCTTAGTATGTTCTCTTTTGTTCGAGCCACACCCATGTTTGATTGTAGAATATGGTTCTATAGTTAGATGCTCTGAAGAAACTTTGTAGTTTTTAAAAATTCTCCTTTACTACACTTCTGCCAATAAAAACAACGACTTCTTGACATTAAATTACACAAGTTAAAACTCATTGGCATCCTACTCCTCC
>ML836358.1:36382-47093 GCA_009831015.1 Picea engelmannii | reverse complement strand
TAGTTCTTGTTTAATTCTTGTTAATACCTTTATTGTTTTCTTTCTAACCTTTTGCATTACAGCTGTCATGACTAGAAGAGCCCAACTAGGCATGTAAGTGCTCACTTTTTGCTCACACATCGACGAAAAGAGCACGAACAGATGCCGGCAAGGGTAGATGATAAGTAATGCTCCAACCAAGGGTGACATGGGTTGCGTTTGGCCAAAAGGAGGGAAGCAGGTCGCCAAAGGTGACGACAAAAAAGATAATGTAATGACTGGAAAAAAAGGCGTTTGTACAATAAATAACGAATAATTTGGGGAGAAATGTACAAATATAGAAACGGGTGCCCCAGTGTGATATGGGTGGCCCACATAGAGCATAACTTGCTTGGAAAACTGATGAAGGGTGGGGGCCCCAGTGGTGAGTTTCTGTATGAGGTAGGTGAAATGAAGGTAGGTTCGCAGATGGGCAAACTGATTGTGGGTGAAATGGAGGGTTCATGATACTGCGAAGGTGCAGGTAAAAAATAGAACCGTAAAGAGATAATATGGGAGTCCATGTGGGAAAGCTAGAAAAATGAGGAGAAGGAGTATGTGGCTGATTCGCGACATGATGAAAGACAATCATGACTCCCATCCCTAAAGGGCAATGAAAAACAACATGAGTGTCAAAAAGTGGCAAAAGGTGCTATGAATGGGACAACTCATGTGGGTAAGAGTGCTATCGGGTAACAATACTAGAGATGCAAATGGAGGCGTGGGTACTGTAGAGCCGGGAATGGGGATCCTAGAGGCCAATATCAGAGGGTGTGACTAGAAATGTAAATGCGATACAGCGAGAAAGACTACATGTCAGTGCTGAGTATATACCTGAAGGGGTTGTGTTGATGTATGATGATCAAGTACCTACACGCATGAAAACCAAATACCCAAAGTGAACAATATCTGAAAAAGAATCAAAGATTATGAGCATGTATTTGATAAGCGTGAAATATGTGCATGTGTACCTAACCAGGGATAAAAAAGGTGCCCCGGGGGCTCAGGATAAAAAGAGGCCTAGGGACTGCTGTGATGTAGATGACGGGATGCTGATCCCATGGCTGAAGACGGATGGAAAAATGGACACCGTGGGCTCCCGGAATGGTGAGTGGAAGTTTGGAAAAAGGCTTATATATAGTTGTAGGGCCCACATTGCTACCTCATTTCTACCTGCTGCAATAGTGACTGGACGAGCAGTTTTCAGAGGAGATTGGGAGATTCGGGGAGGAAGAGTTATCCTATTGAGGATCTGTGAGTATTAGGTTAGTGGTCTGATTGTCTTGCATAGAAATAGGTTTTCAATTTTTGGGCAGGGGCTGTACAGAGGGCTGTACAGAGGTATTTAGGGGATATGGGCCCCACATGCGCGGGCGATCCGGTGATAGGCGCGCATACGTGCGCACCTGCCCACTAGATATACGCGCATGGGGGCATGGTAGAGGGGTTTTAAGGCGCGCTCGAAGGGTGCGCCTGTGAGTTTGAACAGGCGTACCCCAGTGCGTTTCTGTGGGTTGAACAGGCACACACCTCTGTGCGCCTGTATAGTGAACATGCGTGCATAGGGGCGCGCCTGTGAAACAAAAAGGTGCGCACTGATGCACACCTGTGTAGTAAACAGGCGTGCATGTGTGTGCACCTGTGTAGTGAATAGGTGCGCATGTGTGCGCGCCTGTGGGTAACAAAACCGCGCCTAGGAGGCAAGGTTGGGGTGTGTAAAAATGAGTCATTTTGATGTTGTGAATGGTTACGTGAGCTGATATAGGGCTCTGTTTTGTCTACAGGTGGACGGTGGTGATGATGCCAGTGTGGTGGCGAGAGTGAGACTGGGCTCAGTTGCGAGACGCCATGGCCATTGAGGAGC
This sequence comes from Picea engelmannii, assembly GCA_009831015.1. NCBI lineage: Eukaryota > Viridiplantae > Streptophyta > Pinopsida > Pinales > Pinaceae > Picea > Picea engelmannii. Next base: position 45,211 of record ML836358.1, on the reverse strand, counting down.
CCGGTGTGCGTGCGAATTTGGAAACCTATGGGTTGCTAAAGTTCTTTGAGTGCCCGTTGATATGGGCACAGGAGTATCTGTTACAGATCCTGATCTAGATGTGGAGTCCGGAGCTGCACTACTTCCTCGTGCGAGGAGAGCAGATCCCCTTCACTACGGTGGAGGATGTATATTTCTTTACTGGGATCCCCTTTCGGGGAACGCCCCTACTAGCGGAGTACTTTTCTCGCCGATATTGGCCAGAGATATTGTTCAGGTCGGGACTTTATGTCCGGGACGGTGGTGAGTATATCGGCGATAGATTCCCTGGCGCATCGTTGTATAGCAGCGATGATTGTGCGGGTATATGGGTCACTGGCGACCCAACGTATCAGTGGTGGCCAGCTTCTGGTGCTGGAGAGAGTGTTGGCCGACGAGCGTTTCTCTTGGGGGCTGACGCTACATGCGAGGATGGTGGTGCAGTTGGACCACTGTCGGTCTAATGATGCAGGGGAGTTTGCTTTCGGGTCCATCCTAGTGGCCCGGTTTCTTGAGAGGGTGCCGATGTTGCGCCCAAGGATTCTATTGAGTGTTCCTATGGCGTTAGAGCCACGGTTGAGGCGGTGGTCTACTGTATTGCTTCGCCATGGTGGTGGCAAAGGGGGCCACTTCTTTTCGGCCAAGGCAACGCAAGTATGGAGACAGATGCCGCAAGTGATTTTGCGGTACCTCTATGCCGGGGTGGACTTCCAGGATGATCCGGATATGGTGTTACCTTCTGGGGAGGTTTTTGATCATCGAGGTATGTTGATTGATGATGTAGATATGTATGTTTGCGTAGTTTTTGAGATAGTCATCCATATGTTTATAATATAGATGTTGATACTATCTGTTGTTTGTTTGTATGTGCAGATGTGGCACCTTGTGGGCATGAGGTAGATTTGCAGAGAGCGCCAGCTCGTCGGGAGCCGGAGAGACTGTCGTGGGGAGAGAGACGTCGGCAGGATGATGTCGTGGGGCGACCAGATGAGCCAGAGAGGGCAGCGAGGAGGCGCCAGTTCGATGACCCGGGTGCGGGGCCATCACACGCTCCTCCAATGGCGGCCAGAGTGGATTTTGATGATATACGTCATCGTCTGGAGACGGTTTTACAGGATGTTCCTGAGGGCATGTGGTCGTGCATCTAGGATGAGAGTTTCCTGGAGCAGTGTGTGGGGGTACCGCCACCATGGCGGTCCATAGTGCGACAAGTAGCAGTGGTGACTGCTATGATGAGTGGATGCCTGCCGCCGGGGCAGGAAGGTCCTGTAGGGGGTGGACCACCACCGCCGGGGGCAGGTGTTGGTCGGACGCCACCGCCAGAGGGAGGAGCAGGTGGTGGCGTGATAGAGGCACCATGAGTGGTGCATGATGTATATCTTTTTGTGTTGTATATAGGCTGGTGAGCCCATTGTTTGTACCGAGGTGCTGCATTGGCCCGCGGATACATGTATTTTTGTATGTAAACATTGAGATGGCCTGATAGGCCTTTATATATATATGAGTATACATATTTGAGATCCTGATGTTGTCTACATGTTTTTTTCTGATGAGTTTGATTACATCCATTCTATATATATGCTGTGACAGGTGTTGTGGTGTGTTTATGTATGTGTAGAGGTATCTTGATGTGATATATGCTAGTCTAACACAATATTAGCTAGGGTATCTGTGATTTGATTCAATTTTCTTGGAATATGTGTAAATGTAATGGAATCAAAATGTCGAGATAACAGCCTAACCTGCAGGTATTTGCAAAAGAGGCACGGATCGCGTACGCGGTACACATTGTTGAGCTGGAGAATGACTAGTTGAGAGTCGAGGAAGACGCTAAGGTGACAAACATGATGATGTTGGGCGTCGGCCAGGAGGCCAATGACAGTAGTGTATTCAGCTTGGTTGTTGGTTGCTGGCCCCAAACATATGCCTCTTGAATGGAGCATTTCATGTGAGGGGGTGTAGACAGCCCAAGTAGCTGAAGCGAGATTTTGTGTCCAAAGGTTGGCGCCGTCAGCGTAACCGATGTGGTAGGTTGGTGGAGGAAGCATCTGTCAATAGCACAAATGATAGTTTAGATGTGAGGGAAGGAGAAAAAAGATTAAAAACGCTAGAAAAGAAATAACCTAAAGTAGAATGACTACTTTTAAGCATAAAATTTCTTGAGATACAACCCATTGACGGGTTCCTTGAGAGAGAGGCCTTCGAGAGAGGCCAGGATATATGTGCCTTTGGTGAGGCAATGTTGAATGATGTATGGTCCATGCTAGAGTGATTCAAATTTTCCATGGCCGAAGGTATCATGAGAGATATTGTAAGCCAGGACGAGATCGCCTTCACGAAATGAGCGAAGGTTGACATGGCGATCAAAGGTAGCCTTGGATCATTTTTTAGCTGCCTCGTTGTTCTGTAAGGAAGATCGACGATCTTCATCCAGAGACTCCAAGTTCAGCAAGCGCTACTCCATTGGAGCAGTGTCGGGTAATAGCTCAACTGCGGTGCGTAAGGTGGGAATTTCACACTCGATGGGAAGAGTTTCCTTGACCCCATGGACTAAATGAAATGGTGTGAAACCAGTAGCGGTCTTCACAGTCGTTCGGTAATCCCATAGCACAGAAAATAACATATGATGCCAATTTGTTTTATGTTTATTAACCGTGCACTGTAACATGGTCTTGAGGACTTTGTTAACTACCTCGACCTGTCTGTTATACAGAGGGTAATATGGGGATGAAAACTCGTGAGAGAAGCCTAACCGAGATGAGAGTTCGATGAAGATCTCATTCTCGAAGTGTTTCCCATGGTCGGAAACGAGTTTGAGGGGTACTCCAAAATGGGATATGACGTGGTTAAAGAAAAAATGCGCTGCAGTGTCAGCAATGTTGTTGAAAGTGGGCATAGCTTCGACCCATTTGGTGAAGTAATCAACAACGACAACGATGTATTTGTGACCATTGTTGGAGGGGGGATTACAAGTCATGAAGTCGATGCCCCATTTACAAAAAGGTTCGGCAGTAATGATAGGGTGGAGAAGAGCGGGGGGAGCCCAGGCTTTGTTGGCGTAGAGCTGACATTGCTCACATCGTTTCACGGCATGAATGCAATCATGAAACAAAGTAGGCCAAAAGTAACCGGCTCGGATAATCTTTTGAGCAGTGGATATACCCGAAAGATGGCCCCCACATGCATCGTTGTGGTAGTCGTTTAAGACTCTGTCGGCCTCGTTAATAGTCAGGCATCGATGAATAATGGTGTCGACGCCCCATCGGTATAGGATGTCTCCGATGAGAAGGTAGCGGGGGGCCTGATGGAGAATACGTCGACGATCATCTCGTGAAAGTTGGTTACCAAACTTTTGAGTTTGGAGGTAGACGAGGAGGTTTCCGTACCAAGGATCATCCGAATTAATATAAAAGAGATGTTCGTCTGGAAAGTCGGTGTTGACGGGGGTGTTGGTGGTGTCAGAGGGGAGGGTCGTGACAAGTTCGGCGAGAATGAGGGCCTTCTTACTATTAGGTGTTGAGAAATCGAGGTCATATTCTTAAAGGATAATGATCCATCGAGCGAATTTGCCGTTAACTTGACGGCGGCTGAGCAAGTACTACATAGGGTTGGAATCTGCGATGACCTTTGTGGTGTGAAGTAGAATGTAATGGCGCAGTTTCTGGACTGTGAGGACAACTGCAAGAGCAAGTTTCTCTTCGTGTTTATACTTCAAGGGTGGTCCTGAGAGGTTCTTACTAACGTAATAAATGATGTGTTCACAATTGTCATCTCCGAGCTGGACGAGGACGCCGACTACTGATATAGCTGATGCTGATACGTAGAGGATGTAGTCGCGATTATAGTCAGGTGCACTAATTAAAGGTGCATTTGAAAGCGTTGCTTTAAGATCATCAAATGACTGTTGGGCGTGGTCGTGCCAGTGAAATGGGATGTCGTGACATAGTAAGTGGAGGAAACCATGTGTGCGTATGGCATAATCTGGGACAAAGCGTCTAAGAAAGTTAGTTTTTCCCTGTAGACTCTGCAGTTGCTGTAAATTTCAGGGAGGTGGAATTTCTGTGATAGCTTGGACTTTGAGGGGGCTACGGTAATACCGCTTTGGGAAATAATAAAACCGAGGAGGCGCCCTGTGGTGACACATAACACACACTTGAGAGGATTCAAGCGGATGTTTTACTGACGACACCGTTGAAATATGATACGTAAATCATCAAGATGTTGGGTGCGCTTCTTGGATCGAGCTGTGAGGTCGTCCAAGTAGGCGAGGATGATATTATCCAGATCGTGAAAGATGTATGTCATCTCCCGCTGGAAAGTTGCACCGCCATTTTTTAAGCCGAAAGGCATGAAACGATATGAAAAGTACCCCATGGGGTAGTGAATGCGGTTTTATACTGATCGGCTGGGTGGATTTGTATTTGATTATAGCCAGAGAAACCATCCATGAAGGAGAGAGCCTCGTGGCCAGCGCAGTCGTCGATGATTTGATCGATGAAAGGCATTGGAAAGTTGTCTTTGGGACATGCGTTATTGAGATCACAAAAGTCTGTGAAAACGTGGATAGTGCCCTATTTTTTGTCGACGAGTACAGGGTTGGAAACCCATGAGTTATAAGTGATGGGGTAAATAAACCCAACAGTGCATAATTTGTCAATTTCGGCTTTGATAGCCGCGACTTTGGATGGGTGTAGCGGTCGTTGTTTTTGGCGAACTGGTGTGATGTTGGGCCAGGTGTCGATGCAATGTTCGACAATAGAGGGATCGAGTCTCGACATTTCCGTGTATGATCAGGAAAAAATATCCCTATATTCCTGGAAGAGGGCTTTATATGCGTCGATTTCCTAAGGAGTGCAAGCAACTCCAATGATGATTTCTTCGACGATGCCATTTTTAATGGAAATGTCGATTTTGATGGTGGGGGAAATGTTGGCCATATTACCTTCTTCAAAAGCATCAGGGGCAGGAATGGGATTGTTGAACCAATCGATAGGCCCTGACGGGATAAAATCTTTGGTTTCGATTGTGTAAATGGGGTTTTGGTTAGGAGGCATGGGGGCTTCCTGTGGCGAGAAGAGTGCGCGGTGGTGTAGCGCATCCCAGGGAGAGTCCGAGTGGTTTATCTCTTCCAGTATTTCCTCATCGCATTGGAAACGTCAGGAATACAAGGGGTCGTGAGGAGTGATCTCGGTGACAGTGTGGTTGCCCCCTGATGAAGAAGCAGGGGGAACAATGCAAGGAGATGGTGAGGGTTCACTCGACATAAACCATATATTGAAGTACTGAGGGGTACCCGTGGTGGTTGGGTGGAGAGTGTCCGAAGGGAAATGAGAAGGAGAGTTGGGAGGGTTGGGAGGTAAATCCTCAGATGCGTCATCTAAGAACCACAGAGGTGTTGGGAGTGCCTCGGGTTCAAGAGAAACGACATGAAGATCCTCTAGTGATGAGGTAATGTCAATTATCGCCTTTGCAGGTCGATGAAGTAGGGCCAATTGACGTTGCCTGTATTCAAGGATCGTAGGACATTGGTATGTAAAATGAGCTAATGAATCGCAAAGAGAGCAAGGACGTCTCATACGTTCATTGACTGAAGTGGTGACATAACGAATGTCAGTGATATTTGTTGAGGAGGACGTAGAAGGGCTGGGGTTGTTTTGGAAGTTCTGGCGTACTACGGCTAATGTCTGCCGAAAGCGTGGCAGTGTTGGGCAATGATGGGTGTAATGGCCATACTCGGAACAGATGGCACAAGCGTATTTAGTCCTCAACCCTTTACTACTGGAAGGGTGGGTGGTAATGGGGGGACTAGCAGTAGTGTTGGCTGTTGTGGGAGTTTGATTGAGGGGGATCAAATTCTGTAATTTAGGGAGTGATGGATAGTTGTTGGTTTGGTGGCCCTCTTTCTCACATAGTGTGCAATGTGGTGGGATGCGTGGAGGAAGTGGAGCGGTGGGTTCCTTCTTCTTTCTCCTGGCCCCAACTGTAACAGGGGGATTAGTGAGTGGGGGTGCGGTGGGGGTAAGGATGGGAATCGTCATGGGGATTTCTTCCTGTGGGGGAAGGGATGGTCGAGGGACCATCTCAGGTGGGTGTAAATACCACACTGGGATTGCTAACACCATATTAGGTAGTGTGAGCATTGCGGCTACCTGAAAAGCTTCTATATCGGGTGGCGGGTAAAAGAAGGGAATTTGAGTGAGAGGTTGGGGAACTGTCTCCCAAATTGGACTATGTCCTTGGGGAGAGGTGGAATCGTGGACTAATGGGGTCGACGAGTGTCCAGGGGGGTTCTGGGTAGGGGTTTCTGTGACGACTGGGACATTAGATATGACAGAAGCCTCTGTAGGAGGAAGGGTATCTTTTGTGTGAGTTCTGTTAGATGATATGGCACATACTTGATTAGTAGGATGAAGGAGTGGTGGTGCTCCATGGTACGTCCCTAACAAGGATGGATCTTTAAAAATACTAGGACCCATCTCGACGAGTGGATATGCATCTTGGTTTGTGTGGATGAGAGGAAGAATGATATCGAGGTTGGCAGATGGGTTAGGCTCATAATGTGAGACTTGGTCGATGGTTACGATCTTCCCATTGTGGGGGAACATCATTGTCTGAAAGACGGAAGATGCCACTTCCTTCATAGCATACATGTAGCTACGACCGAACAGGATATTATAATCGAGCGGGGCATCGATAACTTCGATATCGATGAGAATAGTCTTTCCCCTGAGTTCAATGGGGACATTTTGGAAGAGCCCTTCAGGAGATGATGGTCGTTCATCATAAGCTCGTAAGGTGATGGTAGAGGGTATGAGTTCCGGGGAACCAATTTTCTGCCATACTGTTTTGGACATGATGCACGTAGATGCACCTTCATCGATGATACACCGATGAACTGTGATGTTCCATATTTTTACTGGTATTTGAAAAGCGATCAAGGCTGGAAGACGAGGTTCTCCGCTATCAATATCAAAGGTGATGAGTCGGGTATCTGCAGGGTCGACTGCCCCCAAGGTGGAAAGTAGTGATTTCCGCTAAGTAGGACAAGTCTGGAGGACTTCCAAGACTGACATGGCAGTCGGGGGTTGTGCTAAGTCGTCTACCAAACTATAGTTATGAGCTGCCCTAGCCTGTGGGTTGTGGACATTCCGACGCAATGGGATGCGAGGGATGCAAAGTGGTGGTTCGGAGGAAGGGCGAGGGATCACTAATGGGGGTCCCGTTGGTGTAGGGTTTGTCTCTAGAGTGATGGGGGGAGACTCAACAGATGCATGATACTGACGATTACGCGTTTGCAGAAGGATTTCTTCCTCACTTGTGAGGAGAATTGTACGCTCTGCTGGGTTGTTGGGGTTGAGGTATTGTCCCACCTGAGGTGAGGGGTGTTGTCTGTCCTGTTGGGTGTTTATCACACCTTGATGTGGAATAGGATTTTGCAGCACGGCGGGAGGGGGTTGTTGCACGTATTGTTGTGGTGCCTGCTGAGGGGAAGGTTGTGCAGGAGAATGGGGAAGACTACCAGAGTCTTTCAACCGTTTGAAATCAATGATCTGGGGGCAATGATGAGTGTAATGGCCGAATTCACTAGAAAGGGCACAAGGGAAGATGGTTTTAACATTATTTCTCCCTTGGCGTTTGTTATTATTATTGCCCCCTTGGGGGTTTTGGTTCCCTTAGTTCTGGTTGCCCCCAGTGGGTTGGTGCTGTGGGGGTTGATTCCCGCCTTGACCTGGGTTGTTTTTATTCATGTTCCGTCCTTTATTTTTGGCATTGTTCGATGGATGAGTTGGGTTGGCTGTGTTCAACTGTTCAAAACTTTGGTATTGTTGAGCAGCAGAGGGTTGAACAAAATTTACCCCCGCATGAGGATGTGGGGGAGCCATGGGCTGTGGAGGACCAAGAAATGGGAAGTATGGATTTTGTGGTGGTACCGATCCATAAGGTACATAGGAAGGCGTAGTGATTTCACTAGTACTATAAGCTGATGTTGAGGGAGTACCACTGTTCGTGGGAATAGGTGGATGCATGGGAGGTGTCAGTGGTGGTCCACTGATGGGTGGAGGTATAGTAACAGGGTATGGTTGTTGATAAGGGGGTGGGGGGTAATAAGGAGTGCCCCCGTATTTCGACGGGTATTGAGGTGTGCCATACATCGGTGGTGGTTGGGGTTGTGGACCGTGGTGTGTGGTGGCACCGATCAGTCCATCTGCTGAGTGAGACATGCTAGGTTTGTCTTGGCCAAATGGCACAGGTTTTGGAAGATCAGGAAGTACCGTGTATAAGTATCCTGACTGTGCATAGATGAGGTCATACTATTGGGCTTTACTGATGGCTTTCTCTTCATATTGAGGGAAGGTGGAAGCTACATCCTTACCGAGGAGAGAGACAAGTGATCTAAGAAACCAGTCGAGACACTGTTGCTTGGTGGTTTCTGCTTTGCACAAACCACGTCGCCTACGCCACTCGTGAATGTGGTCAGCGATGTGTGTGGCTGAGGTTTGTTTGAAGTTAGACAATAGTTCTAGACCATTGTCATGGCGGATGGGTAATTGGAAGAAGGTCAAGAATGCTTTGGCCAATGACTCAAAGGTTGCGTGGGACCCTGGTTTTTCTTCGACATACCATTTAGTCGATGGGCCAGTGAGTGCGCGTTGAAATAATCACAGTCTGATGGAATCATCCATAATGTTGTTGGAGGAGCACCATAGGTGAAAGGTCATGACATGGTTGGCAGGGTCATCCCCTGCCTTTCCTTCAAACTTTGGTATGTCTGAAGGTAGTTTGGTTGGCATTGCAGGCCATGTGGGATCA
>ML836358.1:22002-35209 GCA_009831015.1 Picea engelmannii | reverse complement strand
CAATTGCAGCCCACAATTTCCACCTGGGTAGATGTCCTAAAGTTGGTCACTAGGTACCTCGGTCAAAGTGCGACATTTAGATTTTCGGCCTAAGAAATGGGTCACAGGCTGGATCCCGTCCAAGAGGTGGGTGCCTCAAGGGGGGACGCACAGAACAGCCAGACCTCGGACTTCAACCCTTCACGGGTATCTCCCTGCCTTATGGTGATTGGAACACTTGACTTGGAGGATTTTCAGTTCCCTATTTGATAACCTCTATGTTTTAACAATGTGAGAACCAAATAACGGGGAGTTATTTGGATGCCTATCCATGAAATCCTACCTAGACTAAAAAATTTCTTTTGGCACCTCCTGTGGAGGAAAACTTAGTGAGTTTTTAGAAAGATTTTAGATGTAGTTGTTTTGGGAGGTTGGGGGTGAAAACCAACCTCGTTGATTAAAAGTGGGAGTGGATAGTCCTGTCAAGAAAAGATGGGGTATTTTCGGGATCCCTTTTGAGGAAACTTACTTTGACCTCCACGTTTCAAGAAGAAGCTATGTAAGTGATAAGTGACTTTTGTGTGTGAGTGAAAGTGTGCCAATTTTTAGTGAATTAGATGTCACCTTGCTGCATGTGGACTTCGCTTGGTCCTTACAAGAGTTTGATTACCTAATTAACTAAGTGCCTTTGGTACAACCTTGCGTAATTCAAAATCCCTAGGAACCTAGCATGTGGACATGTGGGTTCGTTACTATCCTTTAACTCCATATTGTGATGTAATCTAAGAAAATCTTGAAACTATCCTAGATTGAACATGTGGGCATGTATGGGCCCGTTACAAACCTTTAAACTTCCCTAGTGTTTTGATCTAAGAAAGCAAAAGTTCAAACACTATCCTATCTTTGTAGCATGTGGGCATGTATGGGTCCATTACAATATTAATATGTGTTTTGAAAAAGAAAACTAAGAGGGGTCCCAAGAAGGGCCGTTGTCCTCTCCTAAAGGTTTTAATGTTCTTAAGGGAGATGAAATTGTTTCACAATCTTTTTCTGATTCTCAAGGTTGCTTGAATGCGCGAGAGAAGAGCATACTAAGCGATTGTAATTCAACTTCTAGTCCCATTGTAAGTTAAATGTGATTAAAAATGATTTCCAACTTATATTGTAAGTTGAAACAAGCCATCCATGTGGCAACAAGCAAAGAAGGGAAATTGATTTTATCCTCCTAAGTGCCTATGTGTGTTTGACTAACCCCTTTATATGATGAGGGGACTAAGTGTGGTGCAGCTTTACAACATGCTTGACATCATTTTCAAGAGGACAGATGGCCTTCCCCACATTTCAACAACTCACAATTTGAAATTTTGCTCAGATGCGTGGGTCCCAATGGAGACAGAGGCACACAGAGTGCATGCGCACGAGCAAAGACAAGATAAAAAGCGCACGTGCGCAGAACATAAACGTGATTCAGGCGCATGGGCGCACGATGCATGTATGTGGGTTGAAAAACCCACGCATATGTGGCACACAACCGAGAATGAAAAATCCGAGTGGATTTCTCTCAATTCAACTTGGAATTGGTTGATTGGTAGGTCGGCTTAGGCCGGTTAGTGTACCTGCAAGTTAAACAAACTAAAAGAAGAGGAAAATAAACCCAAATGAGGTAGGAAATTGATACCTTTCCCCAGTGGAGTCGCCAATCTATTGCACATTTTTCGTCACCTTGGTGAGAAAATAAGAGGTGCTTGCATGCCCAGTTGGGTCTGCTGAGTAGGATAGTTGTAGAGAAAAGAGTTAGAGAAAGAAAAACAAAACTATAACTAAGAATTAGACTAATAGATGTAATAAAAATTAAAATCATAAGCATAGGGACAAAAGAACAAAAAGACCCATGTCACCAATGTTAGAGGTTGATCTTATTGATGAAATCAAAGCACCAAGAAGAAATCGGACTATGAGTCCCTTCTTCCTCCAAGGGAAGGCTCTTGGACCCTCACAAGCTTGCTCTCCTTACAACAAAGAAAATGAGAATAGTGGTGAAAGAACTCTCTACAAATCCACTCAATGGAGAGGTGGATTGTCTAATGTAATGGTGCCAAAATGCTCTTGTCAAGGATGGAGTCCTTAAAACAATATAGGCAACATAACATTACTTTGAATTCCTTGAGAAAATGAAGTGCATTCATGGCTTTTTATAGCATTGCATTGGGTTATTGTGTAACTGCTTTCTAGTGTGAAAAAAGGCCATTTAGGGAATTATTAGGTCTTTGACCAGCCCACCATTTGGATCCACTCCTGATTTGGAGGTCAAATCGGCTTGGGAGCTGAACCATAAGTGGTTGGGAGGCCGACCACTTCCATAAATGCACCGTTTAGCAGGTGCACGGATTTTTGCGCTAACAGTCGCGCATAGTGCGCATATGCGTGCTTTCTACGTTCATGTTCCGCGCATGTGTGCACGCGCCCAATGTATGCAAAGCGCTCTTCAATTTTTCACTACTTTGTATAGTTTTTTGACCTTTTTGAATGATGTGGTATTAAATCAGGTTCATGAATGACTTCATTACTGTTTGACGATGCTGAGTTCTTGTAACCATGTGCGGACGAAATTTCAGTGATAACACATAGTACCTATTCTCAGTTTCTTTCGGATTTCTGTCACTTCTAGAGGAAATGTTGGTGACCTTAAACATTGCAGTTTTCCCACAATCCGAGGTTTTCATCTTATCATCCAACATTTTGATACGAAATTTACAACCATTACACCACATAGCCTTGTGATGTTTCAATTACAACATGGACAACAAGTAAAAAATAAATTGCAAATTAATAATCCTCATATAGGACTTACTAAATATATATTTCAATAATTAAACAAACCAAATATGTTGAAAAATTGGGAAAAACCTAGGAAAATGTGGGTAACAAATTTAACTTGCTTGTTTATCTTTTAAACCAAAGGCTAAATCAACTTCCCTTGATGTAATATCAGGAAATTGATCTCAATGACGATGCAATGTTTTAATCATCTTACTCACCCCTTCCCATGATAACCTACCGAAGTATTCTTCAGTATATTCTATCCAATGCTCCATCCAATCAAGGTTATTTGCAATGTATAAATGTAAAGAATCCCACTCTCGAGCAACTATATGATAGCATAACAATTTAATATCATTAATTAGTTATTGTTAATAAATGAATAATTTAATAAATGTGTAATATATTAAATCTGCATCAACATCTAATAATTACCTTTCATAGTCCTCATTTTACCTTTCCCCAATAGGACCTCCCCTTCAAATTTGTTGATGGAGTCGAGATGCCAAATGGGAGGCACATTCATATTTTCTACTAATTTAGGTAGATATTGACTAATATACACCATGCATTGATATGCCATATATCCCTCAACCATAGAACCCCCCGGACGTGCTCTTTGTCTAACAAAAGCCTTCAGTGACTTCAACTGCCTCTCCACCATCCACATCGACCTTGTGTGTATTGGTCCACATAATTCAATCTCCTCAATTTGGTGTATGAGGTAGTGTTCTTGTGCATTGAAAAATTTTGGAGGTAGATACTGTTGCATTTGACACATTAGTTAGGGAATTTCTCTCTTCCAATACCTTATATCTTCTTTATGGATTTCTTTTGATGATATCCACCTACAAATGTCGATGCATTAAAATAATATCAAGGCATACATAAATTTGTAGATAAAAGATAATATGTCAATAAGTTCCAATACAATCACATAAGAATTACATTTTCCTTATAAAACAATACTTACCTCATGTATTTTCCAAGTACATAAATAATTTGTTTTATGTTGTTGTCAAAGTTGTCTAGGAGAGATAGGTAGAACATACTGTAACAAAAAACAGATAATTATTATTTGTTTCCAAAAAATGCATACCAATAAGGAAATATATTATAACCTACTAATTACCTTAATGAATGTATGCCAGTCACATGTTTTAACCCCGCCAAAATCACCTATTTTAGTAAAGATATTTTGTATGTTCGACGAAAAACCCCGTCGGAAACATAATTTTTTGAATGACCTATTTTACAATATTGCTCTGTTTCTCCGTCAATAACCAAGGAAGACTAGTATTTTTTTCACGACCAACGCCATTAGAATTAATAATAACACTTTCAAGGTGTGATTAGCTTCTCGGATGTCACAACAAATATTTCCAATTCTCTCTTTGTCATTCCTTCCATCTAATATTCGCCATAACAATTCTATTATGTTCTTCCTGATATGCATTGTATCAAACAAATGAACTATTTGTAGGTGCTCGTAGTATGGAAATCTACTAAATTGCATCGGGTAACTTTTCATTCCTTGTGGAAGCCCATTCGTGCCTTAACGACATTCATGAAACATCAACAAATTGAAATTAACACTAATTAATGGGACAAAATGAAATTAACCAAAGATTTATATAATAGATCATACACAAATAATTTGTGTACCTTAACGATTTCTAATATATTCCAACTTCCATAGGCGAGGTGTCATTCTTCGTGGTTTTTTTTCGTTTTCTTCTTTACCATTGAACTTTGCTTTGTTTGTAGTTCAATAACTATGGTTCTTAGGCATAAAGTGCCTATACTCATCAAACACTTCCTTTTCTAAACTCCTTGAACGACGAGATTTTATCCTTGAACCACAAACTGGGCATCCACATTTACCCTTTGTTTGAAGACCTACAAGATATATGAATAAATGTAGCATCAAATTAGAGTTACAATTTAAAATAATGCATGATTTTTTCAATATATATATATATATATAATATTAAATCACAAAATAAAGTAACAATATACCACAAAAATGTGTTAACCCGGGAGCATCATGAATTGTCCATGACAATATTCCATGGAATTGAAATCGTTTTTGCCCTATTGGTCTAGAGATGTCATACATAGTGACGCCAACCCATAACTTCAACAACTCATTGATGAGAGGCTCAATATATACATTCATATCTTTAACCTGGTACCTACCTAATTGGTTCAACACACTGCATGATTAAATATACTTATGTAGATGTCGTGATATATAAAAGAAATGAAATATTTTGTCATACTTTAAAGCAAATAAAAGATAATTGAATACATGGAACAATCATTGCCAACATTGTATGCTCTCTCTTGATAGACATCCAAGGAGGAAGGTTATTGTTTATAACAAAAACATGCCACACTGAGTACGTAGAACGAAGCTCTCCAAATGGATTGACACCATCAACTGCCAACGAAAATTTAACATTATGAGGTTATTCTTTAAAAATTGGCCACTTTTCCTCGATGTAGTTCAATGCAGAACCATCTGCAGGCATTCGAAGAACATCGTCTCGAATTTTGTTCTTTGCATGGAAATCCATAAACTGTGCTATACTTTGGCACCTGAACAACTGCTAGAAACATGGAATTATCGGAATATAATGAAGAACTTTGAGAGGCACCTTCTTTGACGCTTTATCAGTTCGATATCTACTTATTTTACATTTTGGGCATTCATTTTCTAATGCATATTGTCCATAATATATGATATGATCATTAGGACATGCATCAATAGCCTGATAGTCCATTTCAATTTCTTTCATAATCACGGATATTTCTCAATATGTGCGTGGAAAAATATTTGACGTCGGTAATAGAACATCACCTAACAATGTACAAAATTCTAAATAATAAGTCAATGCAAACAATATTAAACATCAATATATCATCCGATATACTAATTTACAAATTAGAAAACAATAGCATAGGAAAAAATTAAACCTTTTAAGTATTTGTGAACATGCAGGCATAAATAATTAACAAATTAAATACCTTAGTATCTGTCTGAGACATGTGTTTGATAAACCATTCAAAACCTTCAGGTTCACCAACAACAATATAACAGATAAAAGATTTGTTGTTGAGCCTTCATAAAGAGGTTGACGTGACTTCTCGAGTAGAGGATCGACATCATGACTATCATCCTGGTTGTCCTCATCCATTGGAGAAAATGTGTCTTGGATCAATCTATGTATCTCATCTTCCTGCTTTGAATCACTAATGTTATCTCCATCCATATAATCATTAATAACTTGATCAACAACTTCAATATTGTGATCTCGAAGTTCACCTCCTTGTAAAGTAGTATTTCTGTTAGTACTTGGCAAATAACTCTCTGGAGATCGACACTTTGGGGGAATCATCTATATATTTAAAAACAACATAGAAAAGTTAGTGTGTATAGAAAATATAAAAATCCCGATAATAAATATTACTAAAATTCATGACATACTGATTATTACAGAGAATACGTTAAATATTGAATCCTCTTACCAAGGGATGATATTCATAACCCCCTTTGGCGTTCCCCTTCTCCCTACAATGTCTTTGGGTTGTTGTTATTAAAAGTCTTCTATTTTGCAAGCCTCTGCAATCATAGAAAGGGAAATAACATTTTCCATCGCTCCTTGCCTCTAATGCCGCTATTAACCGAGCAAGCTTTATGTCATTTTGGTTCATTGTGACAAATCCTTGTCCTGACAAGTAATTGTCTTACCTACACCATACCAAACATTAAGTTGTCATTTTTTTATATTTCATCTACTCCTTTCGATTATGAAATGTTTATTTAGAGTGACCTACATATTTATAATAAGGTCAACATCCACAAATATCCACGTATTAATTAAAAGTACAAATAATGATTGATGTTACCGACATTCTATGTGTAGTAAATGTAAGAATACACTTTGGATTTTGAGACTTTGTTTCATCTCCTAATGAGTTTATGACTACACTTTCTCCACCATCTATATGTACACACCCGATCACCTCAACCACAACGTCTAGCCTCGGGTTTTGTTTTGCATACTTAAATAATGGAAATTCTCATACTTTGTTTTGCAAAATGTATAGACCCGATCACGTCAACCACAATATTTAGTCTTGGGTTTTGTTTTGCATGCTTAAATAATGGATGATCTCTCGTACGTTAGTAATTATATGTAATATATATAAACAGACTATCTTGTCACTAATGCCAACCTACCCATTATTTATTACAATATGTTGAGGATAGCAAAGAATTTATGCGGAAGAGGGAAATGTTATTTATATTTCTCTTAATATATATGCGAAAGAGGGAAATGTTGAGGATAGAAAAGAATTTATGCGGAAGAGGGAAATGTTACAATATATTGCAGCTATTACCCTTGTTGTTATAAACACGAGTTTCCTACCTATCTTATATATACCATAACTTATCATTTATCAATATAACAATCAACTTCAATATTTTATTCATGGAGATTTCTTCCTTCATTTAATTGTATTAGTAAATGCTAGCCAACCATTAGGTGTGCAAGTATCCCAACCATTATTGTCACTGTTATATTATTTTCAATTTATGCAAGTGTGATCCCTTTTGGGTACTAGGGATGTAACAAGTGGTATCAAAGCTTCACTCAAGCTTTGTTGGTGTTTTTTTGTTAGGTCTTAAAAATAAAAGAGAGAATAAAATGAAAATCAATTACTATCATTTCACCGATCAGGGTTGAGTTTCAAGAGAAATTCCATATCTTTATAAATGAAAAGAGAGAGAGGTTATAGCTACAATTAAAGGGAAAAGGGTATGTGGATTCCATAAACCTAGAATATTATGGAATCCACATACCCTTTTCCATAGAATATCCTAACTAGATCCAAAAACCAAAGACATGAAATATGGTACTACACATATTATAATATATTATCAAGGAAAAAACAAGCTAAATGAAATTTGGACATTTGAAAAAAAAATTACAAGTTAAATGAGTACATCCATAAAAAATAACATGCTAACCTTGAAAGTTCAAAATCTGAGCTATGTAGATCGAGAATTGGATTTGTTCAACCGATGGGTGACGGAAAAAATAAACAACTCAAACAAAATACAAGAATAGTGTCACAACTATAAAAATTGTGTCGCAAAGTCTCTTAAAGTCACGTATATATAGATCAAATAGTCAACTAGCCGTTAACACCGACCAATGAGATAGGAAAAATATTCATCGATATTTCCATGAAAGTTCGTCGCTATTGCGATGACAATCCTGACTAAATTTAAAAAATATTTTTGTGGATATTGCAACTAACGTTCGTGGAAATATTGACGAAAATCCCACCCTGTTTAAAAAAAAGATGAAACTAGTGGAAGAGTGGAATTTTTTTTTGGAATAATCCGCCCATATGTAGTAGTGGTCAAACAGAAAGGTCTCACTTCGGCCACATCCCTATTCCACTCAAATAAGTAAATGCCAAGATCACCCAATCGAATTTACCTTGATTAAACCATCCCACCGGAAAACTCACACCCAATCGTGTCTATATGGTCATGATGATGAGCATTTACTGCTAAAACTTCCTAGTTAAGCCAAGTCTAAGGCTCTCAGAACTCTGTCGAGAATGTATTGTTTCCAAAAAACAACATAGCCATTTCCAAATTCAGCAACGTGAACCAGTTAGGACCACTGTAAAAGCCACAAACGGAGTCCTAGTTCTTATCTTCCACAGAAGCACGAATGTCGAGATACACAACAAGCCAAAGCACCAGGACGAAAGAAGCAGTACCAGATGAACCCTGTGACCCCTGGGTCGAGATCGTGGGCAACCTCAAAGGGAAGGTAGAGCATGTTAAGCTACTAGAAATTGAACTTATGGACTCATATTTGTTCCCACAGATGCACACAGACGTATTTTTGGAGATAGCTCTAGATGAAACCGGAGACATGCAATTTCTGTCGAGAAAAAACTTCATCAACTTAATTAATTCCACTGTCATGAACTTGAGAGACTTACCAGTCTTTGGTACCACCGACGAGATTGTGCACTGCACAAAATTCATGATAACAAGAGTGCATGATGGAATTCTATGGTTGTATAAGATATATCCAATCCATGCAACAGATATCCAACAACTCACGTGACTATCCTCCCAAGGAGAGGATGTGTCTAAGGGATTTCAGGGCCCCGGGAAGCACGGGAAAAAGAAAGGCGAGCTTAGCCTATACGAGAATTTCAACACAAAGAGAGGAGGATTCATAGAAGTCATTGAACCAATACTGCCTGAAACAGTCCAGAATGGTTGCTACGTCATAGCCATCAAGGTTATGAGGTATTACTATAAGGGAGAATTCACCCTAGATGCGCTATCAATAGACGAATTTTGCACACAGGGAGAAGTGTAATTGGTGCAGTTTCCTGCTGGAGGAATTACTAGTAGCTTGCGAGGAAGCATAGGATAAGGGTGGAACCTTCACCTATGGATACCTACTTGTGGCATTCACAATGCTAAAATGGAAACCACCTGTGGGTAGACAACCAGAAATACTAGACAAGGGGCACATGGCGAAGATGTTTGAGCCATGGTAGTCTAGACCAGACTCGGAGAACACAATACTCAACAATGCAACCTTTTCCAACTGGTACAATGCTATGATAGACGCAACGCAGAGGCTGCACATCCCATAAGAGATCCTCAATTGCAATAGGAGGAATATTGCATTCAGCATGAACTGGCACAACACATTTTCCTAGATGAGACATGCCACCCGAGAACATTTCCACACATGGATGTTATTATTCTATTTGGATGAGGAAGCTTTCAATAAATAAGCCATGCCATGACCAAGAGTTAAACATGGCCCGCGTAAATCAAGGATGCATTACATTTTGCCTGTGGAGTTGCTCAAGAAAAAAGACAAGGAAACAGGAGAGGGACCGAGCTCAAGCCCCAAATATAAGAAGCTAGATTCTCCAACACAAATAGACTCAGAGGAGGAAGAAGAGATACCGCAGATGGAATGGAAGAAAAGACCACCCCCTCAACAGCTCCCGGACTATGCTGTGTTGTAAGGTGTGCAGGTCAACCAGATCTTGGGCCATGTGCTTGGTACCGAACCAATGGTGAAGAGGCCCAAAACTGGGGTCTCGCCAAACAAACCCATGAACCCACAACCCCTTGCACATGCCACTCCCTGGACCCGTGCCATGAAAAAATAAACACTATCATTGGCATTCAATATGAACCGGACCCTGAAACACTTGCATCCACATTTATCATTGAACACCCTCCACCACCACTCCAATTACCAAACCTCATCACGACCAGTCCACATCAAACAATAACCTCAGAGCCGATCTAGATCAACCATCCAGATATGGAGGAACAAAAAACCCCACAAATAACCAGAGAACCAACCAAGCCAAGATCAGAAATTCCCGACCCCGACCCCAAAGCATCAGAGAAACACACGATGATGGATGTTCTGAATCTGAACACCCAGGAACAGAAACCTGAGTCTTCTGCACAGGAAGAATATGCCCGTAGCAAAGAGGAATAGGAACCTGATGATGACCAAAAAATCACCTCACCAACCAAAGGTGAGGGTGCCCAAGACATCACGGTGCATGATACAGACACACCAAAAGATACAGAGATACCATATGTGCACAATGAGCCAGAATCAACAACAGAGAAAGACACAATAGCCATACAAGTTCAAATGGAACAAGTTCTCCAGAACCCCCAACAATGTGTGGAATTGATGCAATTATGCATAGCTAGAATAGAGGTTATGACTCTTTTGCCAGTAGATCTTAGGTTGAGAATCGCACCCGCACCACCAACAAAGGACGAGGTAGAAAACAACTCAGACCATTCAATAGGTAGTGGACTCCCACTACAGTGGTGAGTACCCAGCGACGCAGTTGTTTCACCCACCGACCTGGTACAGTGGCTGACGCCACACTTATTTGGCCTAATCAGGGCATCTACGGACCAGTTGGAGTAGAGGCTCTAGGAGGCCGAGAGATCGGCCTAGATCACAAGAAAAGAACAAATCAGGGAGCACACATATAGAATGTAGGAATCACATGACATAATTCAAGTCCAGTGCAAACTGGGAAAAGTGCAGGCAAAACTTGCAGAAGCATGGCCAGAGATTCAGAAGGTTGCACTTGAACTACCCAAGGCTAGCGACGCAAGCGAGCTAGAGGAACAGATTGAGTTGTTACAACAAACATGGACAGAACTCGCTACCCACACTAAGAAAATACAAGCAGAGCTACAAAATTCTAGCAAGAAGCCAAATAGAAGCCCTAGCAGCTCCAGGATCAAATGCAGAAGATAATATTGCAAGGAAACAATGCTAGAGAAACACTGCACAAACACACTGCGGACTGCACTAAAATCTTTAGAGAAGTCATTGATTGGATGGGCATCATCACTCGATGAAATCAAGTTTTAGAGGAGGTCCAAACAAAAAATTTGGGTGTTGAACGAGGAAGTTGCAGTCACAATGGACCCTATGGAGCAGTAGCAGAAGTTCGACCAAATTCAGCAAGCCGACAACAAACTAAATACATTCTATGAGGCACAGTCTGTAGCCAAGAAAGAGTTACGCGACTTTTGACCAATAATCCATAAAACCTACATGAAAATGCATCAGGTCAACACAACAACAGATTCCGAGTGGAAATCGTTGGTTGCGGCCAAGCCAAAGGAGTACATAAAAGAGACAACACAACAATTCCTTGCAGAATCATCACTCCTCGCTCGGAAATGGCAGGACAAAGTTGAAATATTTCAAGGAGTAAATCATCGAGCCTTAGAGTTGGTACCAGAATTGTGCCCTTCGTTTGAGGAGGTAAAGGAAGAAAAAGCACAAACAGAAGAGCCTAAAGAAGAAGAAAAGTCAGACAAGGGAAAACAATAGTTTCTCCTGGAGGATGTGAAAGAACCAAGCACTTGACTCAAGGATGAGTCAAGGATTGTGGTCGAAGCCTGTTGGGCCCTTCATTTTTGGGAAGGAATTGCACAATTTTTGACTAAGCACGAGTTGCACAAACTTCATCAGAGGCTGGGAGAAAGAGTAATAGAAAGTAGTTGCGGAAGTCAGCGCAACGCCAACTAAGCAACAAACGGTTGCAACAGAACAAGAAAGTGGGCAAGCCAAGAAGGAAGACACAACCCAACTATATATAGGGCTGAATATAATTGTAAAATGGTTGGTTGGTTGGTTGTTGTTTGTTTGTTAGGTCGTGTTGGCTCATGTTGATCATAGTCACCCAAGTTCTAAGATAAGTCATTGATACCTGTTGTAAATTCGAGAGACGACAACCAAGAGTTTGTAACATGCCCTATTGTGCGAGTTTGAGTCTGTAATAGAGAAACATCTCGAGGGTGACATGAAGAAGGATCAAAATTTAAAATATGATGTGTCTTTGTATGTTTACTTGCGCATTACAACATTTATTTATGGCTTATGAGTTCTATTTGATGGTTCTATGTTTAATTGTTGCTAGAAACGTAAGTAGGTTAGATTCTTGCATTTAGATGGTTTAGGTCTTTTAACAACTCTTGCGCAAGAACATGAACGAGTTTTGAATGCTCTATGGATCCTCTTTAGTCTTCTTCCTACCCTTCCCTATCTATCTATATCAGCAGTGCTTCGGGTGAGACTTCTTCTCTTCGAGGGAGATGAAAATGCCAGCAGTCTAGACTACACAATAACTTTTGTTGGTAACCTGAGAAGGACCCTGGTATGATCAAATTCCATGCCAACATATACGCAGGTTGCACCACTACAACCCGCATACATCAGATTTTGTGCCCAAAATTAAAATTGGTGTTAGGTTTCCATGTCACGTCACGAGATCCATGATCCTTGACCTTCCATATACTAGAAAATTTCTGACTCGACCCTTCAGTTCCACTTGAAGGATACAAGTGTGCCAAATACGAGCTACGGAAAAGAGGAGAAGAATTCAACTTTGAGAGAAAAGTTACTCTGGAGAAATTATTCACTTCATATTGAGTCTGCATCCCTTTTTCCTTTTAAGTCTGAACACATTGTTCAACTCCCAATATCTTCCCTACTTGATTGAGAACCTCATTGTCTCTCTTATATGAGCTTTCCTTTGGTGGAGGAAAGAAGTGGTGGAGGCCCAACTGGAAGGGACTTAATTTCTTGGTTCCGAACCGTTCTGGCATGAAAGTTTGTAATTCATTCACTTCTATTGATTACATTTTAATAAAAATAATATTTTCTCGTCCAATTAATATCTTGAAAATATTTGAATTGTTATTCCATGGGTGTATTTTTTATGAATGTTTATGGATTATGCTATTGAATGTGCTAACATTATATATTATCACCATATGCTTGTGTTT
>ML836358.1:0-17609 GCA_009831015.1 Picea engelmannii | reverse complement strand
TCAAGTGCTCATCTGGAATATTGGTTACCTTTATATTCAATCTTTGGAAGTTCTCAATGTGCTCGGTAACTGAACCCTTTTGCTTGAGATTTATCAATTGGCTAAAGAAGGTATTGCTCCTTGTATCCTCATAGTGTGCTATCATTTCTTTCATGAAAAGTGTCCAAGTGACGAGTGATTTGCGAGAACAAAGCCATCGATACCATACAAATTGATTAGGTTCTAAATATAAAGAAGCAATTTGTACCTTTTGTGTATGTGGCACAATATGGAGATCAAAGAATTTCTCCATCTGAAGTATCCATGTGATTGGGCCCTTGCCATCAAACTTCCTCATATCAATCTTAGGAACATGGTTGGTCTTCAAACCAAAGTTGGAGTTTCTCCATTCTTGATTCACCTTCCTTGTATCCTCATCATGAATTTCATGGGATGCATTTTCACTTTTAGGTGTCTTCTCTGTTACGAAATTTTTCAATACTTCCATGATCTCCCCTTTTAAACCATCCATATTAGTATCCAACTTAGCTTCCATTGAATCCTTTTTAGTATCCAACTTAGCTTCCATTGAATCCATCTTCTTTTGTAGTTCATTTATGTCCCTAAGCATTTCTTCACCTTCATCAAGAGTCCAAGTAGGATTTCCTGGAGGCTTAGTTGGTGTAGAAGTTCCCTTTTTTGGTGGCATGTTGGCCAAGTATCACTTTTGAACCTTGATTTTGAGGTGGTTCTGCTAGACAATATTTCTTCTCTTGTATCTCCCAAGTTTCAGCCCTTCTGGGTATGAAACTTTCTTTAATGTAGTTCTCTAATATTTCTTCTCTACAATGCAATAGGTCTGATCAAAATTGGATGTGCCAAGTGGAATTTACGGTAACTTCCCCACAACTTGCTGATTTTTGTCCTTTCTAGGAGATCTCACTTGTATAGCGTGCCCCACACAAAATGATTGATACAAAATTCTGAAACTCGCACCAGAAATACTACAGATTGTCCACAATCCAATGAAACTAGTCCCACTCAATTTGGATACTCTAGGAAGAAGTTATGATTGTTTGACCTAGAACACCTTCTTGAGACTAGTCAATAGGACTATTCAGATACCCTATCTTACACAACGTGTATCTACAAATTTAAAATGACCCAAAATCTGAAATTTTTACCACAGATACCTTACTAATTTCTATAAATATCCTCCAAATTTCAGAGTCTGAAACGTTACGAAAAAGTTTTTATAGCGAAACTGCCGCAATGACTCATTTCAGGACGATTCCAGAACCCTATCTTGTGCAGGCTGTATCTCCGAACATATAAGGCCTAAGAAGCTAAATTTTGAAACCAACGTACCTTGATCCATATACTAAATATCCTCCAAGCCGTTTCTTCTGAAATGTTGTAGAAAAAAAGTTATAGTAAAAATTCCAACGTGTCTCTGATGTAGCAGCGAAACCCCAAGACCTTGAGCTCTGATACCATATGTTAAGAACCAAATACCAATATAGCATATAAAAACCTCAGAAAAAGTACTCAACGCCTTGAAAAAGAGATAATTTCAGATAATAAGCCTCTTCAAGGGGGCAACCTCCTTTTACCCCACTTAAATGTTCAAGTACAAGATGATTCAAAATCAAAATGTCTCCTTGGTATATATCTGAGACTAGGAGGTATAATTACAACTAATGGCCTAAAGCCGACATAAATAAAATAACATTACTAATATAATATGCCCCAATTAAGGGGTAATAAGCCAATATTCGGGCTTAACAAAATATATACACACTTTTCTCCTGAATAGTCACATACATCACACTTTGTTGCTTGGTTGCTAGGTTTGATGGTTGTTGGGTAGGTTTTGAAGATTTTTTAGTCTTCTTGGATCTTTGTTATGACTGTTAAGTGTCTTTGGAATGATAGGAAACCTTTCTTTGGTTGAATTTTTGGGCGGTTCCTTTCTCATCATCCTTTTCATTTGATTGTCCTTGCATCTTGGGTTGGTTGTTTTCTCCTTGATATCCTACTTGGTTTTTCTTTGTTTACATACAATATAGTTTTTATATTAAGTTTTTGTTCAATCCTTGCATTTTCATTCTTTTATATTGAAAATACAAAAATATTAAGCATTTTACATTGTTGGCATTTGATCTTTTGAGTCCTTATTATAATCTTAGTACATGTAAAGAAAGATTGCATCTTTATTTGGAATTGCAGAACTAAATTGATAGTTTCATTTTGAAAAGTGTATCATTTATTAGGAATTGAAGTTAGGACATTGCATTGTATTCATATTCATTTATTTACTTGTTGAGTCATGACATCACTAGTTTCACAACCACACCTTTTTTAGTAAACAAAGCCACTAAAAGTAATGTTATATTTTAAAATTGATTAGTAACGATTTTATTTTTCTAGGGTTCGCAAACTAGCTTAGGATTTAGAGCCTTAGAATAGGATTTTATGAGTAAATTTCTCCAAGGCTATTAAATCAACATATGTGTCTGACTAAGGAAGTGGAGAAATCCATTGTATAATCGGTAATATCAGGAGGCTCCGCTTACACCGGAGTTAAGAACAAGGTATCGTAAGCTTGGTTGAAGGGATCACCCCCCGATACCTTCTTAGTGTTAGATATATTTATGGGGATATATTCGTATATGGGGATCTTGCTAGTACCTTTACCTCTGTGAGAGGCGGTGCTTTCGAGGTTTCGGGATTTGTTACCCTGCCTATACAATGGACCTGACTTATGAATTTTCGCATGTGCATTGGTTATATCATGGTTTCTTAGTTGCTTGACTTAGGTACCACATAGGTTACTTGCAGGGGTTATTCTGCAGGTACCCTGGGTCAGATAAGGGTCAGACAACACACAACCTTTATAGAGTATTACCTCTCCGAGGGGATCTGACTGACTAGTTGTTAAGCCCACGAGGGCCCTTATAACTAACTCTAATACCTCCAATATTTAGCAGGGAGTATCAAGCCCCTATTGGGTGAGGAATACCTCCTTCAGGGAGGGAGGTCCCTTTCAACCACTTTACCCTGTTTGTGTGCATATTGGCCTTTTGATTTTATTTTGGTGTGCTCTTTGATTACTAGTTGTCCTTAAAATTTGTTTTATATCTCGAGTCTTGAGTCATCATGGAGCTAGACCAACTTCCCTATAGGTCTCTTTGCTTTTTACAGTTACCACCACATTTTGAGTATTTTCCTTCTAAAAGGCGTAAATTTATCAAATGTGGTACACACACCTCCACTTATCAAACTTTTGATCATACAAGGATGAGTATTGAATCAAGTCAACAAGCTGGGAGTCCTTCAACTCCTATACCTACTATAGTCAACGGTACCCCTTCGACAACTTCAACCAAAATGGTTGTAGTGTCACAGGTGCCTGTCATCACCTCTACCCATTCTATAATGAATACTCAACCTATAGCCATGAACCCTTTTGGGTCTCTTTGTCACTCATAGGTCTATAATGTTCAGTCCATCCCTATGGCCTCTAGTCCTTTTTCCTATGGTATGTCAAACTTCACATCAAAATTTTCAAACTCCATCCCAACGGCTGGTATGAATACTAGCATTGGACTTGGGGGCACAACTCCTCTGCATACTCTGTTCTCATTTGGTGGTACTCATGTCCCACAAATGACTCCTATCGGTGGAGGCTTTCCTCCTTTTAACCCTAGGTCTAATCCTGTTTCATATGGATGGAGTAACCAACATGGCGAACAAGATACTACTCACATTCTGTCCTTTACATGAACCTCCTTTTTATCGATTCTGACCAACATGTTTGGCATGATGAATCCACCTTTATCCTCCGGATTCACACCCGGAGGAGGTCAGTTTCATACCTTGGGAAACCCCCAAAATGGATCCACTCTAGTTGGGGGAATTTTTTACAACCCTCATGAGAACATTCCTACTGGAATGGTGCCCAACCAACCCCTCATGAATCCATCCTGAGGAGGGTCTTACAATCTCATATAGGACCATGGTACTTACCAAAACCTTGGATGGGCTGCGATTCCCCAAAAACAATCTTTCCAGGGAGCTTGGGGCCATATGCCACAATCCCGTATCCCTTTTCTAGCCACGCTCAATCTTCCAGATTTTTCTAAGTTAATGAATGATCCCGTGTGTCATGATTCGACATGGTCCCCCATCCCCATTAAGCTTCCTTCGAATATTCCAAAATTTGAGGGTAAAACAGGTGAGGATATCAATGATCACGTTACTACTTTTCACCTTTGGTTCTCTTTGAATTCCCTTAATGATGATTATATTCGGTTAAGATTGTTTCAACGCACCCTCATAGGGGTTGCCGTGAAATGGTATATCCAGCTACCTAGTGGGGCATATGGAACTTTTAATCAGTTGGTTTTAGTCTTCCTCAACCACTTCCAATTGTCAGTTCATTAGGTTGTTGGCATCGAAATTTTTTCGACCTTTCGTCAGGACAAGGCCACTCATATATCAGATCACATCTAGGAGTGGCATAGATGGAAGAGGTTGATCAAGGCCTACATACCCCTAGAATTCTTGCTAGAGTGGTTCCTTAAATATATCATGCATTATATTTCAAAGGATGTTTCTACATCCGTGGTTACATATGAGGAAGAAGTGATTTTTAAAGCCCAATAGTTAGATCTTATATATGCTCAGTCTGGGATGTTATACAAGATTATTCCATATGCACCGAGGTTAAACTATGACCCTAGCAAAAATCTCAGGCCTCATGTTGATGCCATTGTAGGCCCCGTCAATGTGAAATCCCCAGACTCGATGACAAGCCATTTGAAATAATTGTCTCTAAACCAGTCTGTAGGAGGGCTAGCTTTGTCTATGTCCTCCAATCCCACTCATTAGGAAGATGTGCGTTCTGTGCAATCATCAACAAACCCGAATGGTAACAAACAAACTGGAGGGAATAAGAAGAAAGGACATAATAGTAAGCGTAAGGGTGGGAAGAATAATAACAAACCCAAGGACAATGGTAACAATGAGAAGATGAATAATAATGTTGATGAGGGCAAGAAAGAAAGGAGGAAGGTGAAGTTTCCCTGTAAGCATTGTACATATGATCACCTCACCCTTTTATGCCCCAAACTTTTGGAAGCTGTGATACCTTTATCTCTATTGCCCGTCGTGCTGACTAATTCTTTTCCACATAACCAACACATGGCCTCGAGCTCCTAAAATTCCGAAAATGTGGCTAGTGGGAGTCAAAACCCACTGACACAAGACGATGACCATTTTTGCATGAATATGGTTAAATATGAGGTTAATGTAGCCACTCAGTCTTGTGATTATAGTTCTCCATAGACTATACCTAGTCTAGAGTCTCCCCCTCCTCCAGAGACGCCCTTATAGATTGAAAAACTAGATCGCCCACCTCATATTCTGAAAGGAGTATTCAAGTTCTCTACCCATAATCCTAATGCTATAGATTCCCATAATTACTTTATTTTTGAGGACCTGGGTCAAACCCCTTGTGCGATGTCGGCTCTAGAGGTACTCTAGATGTGTCCTTCATAGAGGAATGCCTTACTATCTGCGTTAAGAGCTCTATATCCTTGTGGCTCGAAATTTATCAAGTTTGACGTCACAGATGTGAAGCCTCACTTTCCTTACCATGTGGCATTCCAAATCCATGTGGGTTACTCGAAGTATACCATCAAGCATACTATTATTGATGAAGGTGTTGCAAGATGTGTGATGTCCCTAGTCTATTGGAAATCCCTTGACTCTCTGACCCTTTCTCAGTCTCCGACCATGTTGACTACTTTTGACGGTCATTCCTTCTGCCCTCACGATATTCTTCCAACCTTTCCGGTCCAGTTACGTGGGAGGACAATAGAGGTGTATGTTGAGGTGGTTGATGTACCCCTCGACTATAACTTGTTACTAGGATGCAATTAGACTTATGCTATGAATGCAATCATATCGACCATTTTTTGTACTCTTTGCTTTCCTCACAATGGGAAGATCATGATGATCGACCAATTGTCCTTTGTGTATGCTAGCCCCAATGCAGTGGTTGGAATGTCAATCCCCGTGATTGAAAATTCTCAGCCGAAAACTGAGAATATCATTGTCATAATGTATTCATCCCTTATGGATACCTTCAACTTCATGGCACCAATACACCATATATACGCCATGTCCAGTAGGCCCGTTTCATTAGAGAGGTCTGTTACTTTACGCACTTCCTATTTTAATGATCCTTGGACCCTACCTTCCTCGACAACATCTTGTGAAGGTCAGTTACATTCTGGAATGGCCACTCCACTATCGATAGCAGAGATTGTGTATCAAGTTGTTCTTGACTGTTCTATCGATCCAGATCTTGTTACCTCGCAAACGGACGAGGAGGATCTTTTCCTAGAGCCCGTATGGGCCACTTCATCATCTTGTTCATGTGACTTCCTTGATGAGACTTTGTGCTCGAAAAAATCTATCATTGAGGCCATGAATGGTTCTGAAAGACCCTGGGATGATATGCATCATCGCTCTTATTTCCTCCCAGAGCTTGAAAGAATCGAGAAATATGATTTTATATCTACTTTGAACGAGATAGTCGTTCACATCATAGTTCCACTTGATACACACAACATTTATGCCAAATAAATCATGGAGATTATTTCTCCTACCATCACGATCAATATCTCATATCCCTAGAAATATTGAAAATGTATACATCGATGTGGATTGTTCGCCAGACGAAATTCTGATCTACACCAAAATCTTCAAGGAATTATGAGATGTATTTGCTTGGTCATATGAAGAGATGCCAGGAATCAACCCTCAAATTGTCAAACATGAGATTAAAACTTACCTAGATTCTAAGCCTGTTCAACAATGTCTTAGATATGTCAATCCTTGGAAGGCCCCTTCTATTAAAGAAGACGTAGAAAACATGCTTAATGCTAGATTTATTTGCCCAGTTCCCTTGACTGAATGGGTATCTAATCCCATTCCTATGAATAAAAAGCAAGGAACCATCCATGTATGCATGGATTTTCGTGACCTGGAAAAATATTGTCCTAAAGACAACTTCTTTACGAGTGTGCAGGAAGCAAAGTTTTTTCTTTCATGGATGGATTTTTGGGGTATAACCAAATTCATATTAAGCCCGAGGACCAACATAAGATGACATTTATTTTCCCTTGAGGTACTTTCACATATTGGAATATTCCTTTCAACCTTAAAAATGTCGAAGAAACCTTCCAATGAGCTATGACCTTCACATTCCACGATCTAAAACATATAGTCGAAGCCTATCTTGACGATCTTGCTGCTCACTCCCATAAGAGAGTGGATCACCCTATGCACCTTCGGCTAGTCTTTGAAATATGTCTCCATTATCACATCCGGTTGAACCCTCATAAATTCATCTTTTGCGTTAGGTCAGGTCATCTTCTAGAATTTTTAGTATTTGAGACTCGGATCATGGTAGATATGTTAAAGGTTGAGGCAATACTTCAATTGCCTCCCCCGCGCACTATTCTCCAACTTCAAGGTTTACATGGGAAACATAATTTTTTATGTCAATTTATAGTGAACTATGCCAATATTACCAAGGGTTTCATGTGTCTCTTGAAGAAGGACACTCCTTTTATCTGGGATGAGCGATCTCAGGAATCCTTCGATGCTTTGAAGAAAGCCTTGGTATTGATGCCTTTGTTGAAGTCTCCAAACTACAATAGATATTAATTGCTTTATGTCACCGCATCCGAAGAGACGATTGGTATGGTGTTGGTTCAGAAGGATGATGATATCCATGAGGACATCATTTACTATCTTAGTCGAAACTTAGTCGACCCTGAACTCAAATATTCTCATGTTGAAAAGATATCTTCGGTTGTCATTCATGTAGTCCAACGATTACGACATTATATATTTATTTGAAAAACTACTATGGTTTTCAATGTCAATCCATTTCAATACATCCTTATGAGGCGCACCATAGGGGGAAAGTACAATAAACAGATTGTCATTCTACAAGAGTTCGATCTCGAATTCGCTTCTGCGAAGTCCAAAAAAACACTAGTTTTTGCAGTATTAATATTTGAATTCCCTTGTTACACATTATTTTCATCATCCCTACGACCATTAATGATGTAAACCTATCATTTATCTTGAGAAGGATCAATGGCCTGAATCCCTGAAGAAGAATGTAGATAGATTTTCCCAGAGAAATGGAATTAGACTTTTCCTTTGTCAAAAACCTTAAAAAAGGGGATCGTTGCACCTTGCTTAGTGTTAAGGGTGTGAAAATCCAGTATCATCATAGTTTGCACCATAGTGGCTTGTGGCTTCATCATATTTTTCTCAGTGTTAAGGGTGTGACGATTTTCGTATGAAGGAAAAAGAGGAATTTCTCGAAATTTATAGAAGAGAATCTTTGAAGGTGAGTTGGCCTCTGATTGGTTTGGATCTGAGTCGCATCCCTGATATCTTGGGATCATCCTAACCTCCTCACCCTATCCTTTTCAGCCTATAAAAGGAGAGGAGTTATCATGGGGAAATTTAGCTTGGATTGATTTGACTAGAGCTTAGTTGGAAAGTTATTGAGTTTTGTAGCTTGGAGTTTTTGGAGCTTGTATGTTGGCTTTGAGATTTTCTTTGTCAAGATAGATTGTTGATCTCAGAATCCGTGGAGCAGAAGTGTGTGGGAAGCAAGAGACTGTTGGAAGGGACATTACAACATCAAGGCATCAGTTGTATTCTCATTTTCATATTTCTATTACAACAATATATTTCTTTCCCATAAAATTGGTCTTATTTTATTGTACGACTCCTTGATCACATACATAGGTTTTGTTCAGTATATGTTGCTTCTTTCACTTCGTTGGCTTGTGTCTTTTTACAGGTTCAGCATCCCATAAGCCTTGGAATGGAGAAAGGATGACACTAGCGAGGGGAAATGACATTTAAAAGGTATGTCATTTATCCCTTAGTTAGTATGCCTGATAATTAAAACTTAGGGAAAGTTTTATATTATGTCTTGTTTTGTTCTAGTTTCAGGGTGAAACTAGGGAGATCCATTTGTGTCTGCACTTACCGATTTGTTCGATAGAAAAATTGGTGACCATATTAGGGATAGATTTTTTTTCCTAGTAGTCTTTCTTTATTGCTTTGATTTCTTGGGTTCTGTTTTTTGAGTCACTGGGAGATCCAGATTGACTCTCTGGCTGTTTAATTTCGCTGGAAAACCTTCAAACTTTTTATTTTTTCCTTTTTTCCTTTGATCGTCTCACCCTGCTTTGAGGGATAGTGCAATGATCTAGGATCGATGTACCCTGCCTTTAGACATAGTGTGACATTGTCTCAATATATTTTTATTTTTCCCGCGACGATCTAGGATCGACGCACTGTGCTGGCTGCTAGCACGCGACGATTTTGTGAAAAAAATTGATTTTTGATGGTTTTTCTTGCCCAGATCTTAGATATGGTTTTGGGGTGAATTTTTTAGTCTGATTACAGTATGCTTGATAGCCTTGAATCTAATTTTATCCATCTTTGCTTTTTTTTAGCTTGTTTGCTTATGAAATATTTGAGATCTTTTGCTTTAAGTGTCTTTGAGTTACAAAGCATTGTTTTTTCTTTAGAATTGTTTGGTCAAATAACTTATTTTTCTTTATTGAATAGTTCATGTTAAAAGAGAAAATTTGTTTGGGTTGCTTTGTTTTATAGATATTTTCTATTTCTTTTAGCTATCTTTGAAAACAAAAAAGTTTGATTTCTTGCTTTTCATTAGGTTGGGGGCATCTTTGCATTTGAAGTAGCGAAATTGCATGGTTTTGGGCATTTTTTTGTCTTGAATTATGAAACATTTTCGATGAGTGTGCAAGAATAATCATGTAGTGGTGTATAGTCTCTTTGGCTCATTTCTTGAAGATATTAATATTGATGAGTTTAATAA
Organism: Picea engelmannii; assembly: GCA_009831015.1. Classification (NCBI taxonomy): domain Eukaryota; kingdom Viridiplantae; phylum Streptophyta; class Pinopsida; order Pinales; family Pinaceae; genus Picea; species Picea engelmannii. Next base: position 7,678 of record ML836358.1, on the reverse strand, counting down.
CATTTTTGGGACATTGTGCATCTGGGAATGATAAATGTTTTCTCCTTCTCGTAATATAGCTTTCATTGAAGTGAAATATTTGAATTCTCATTTCTTTGCATTGTTTAGAGTTGGTCAAAACATCATTTAGTCCATGCCATTTTCCTCTTGAGTAAAAAGAACCCTAAAATAAAGCGCTTATAAAAATTGATTAGACATTTTTATATTTTCTGGTAGCAAACCTACATTAGCTTAGGTGTAGGGATTTTGAATAGGTGTGAAAGATAACTTTCCAAAACTACAAACAAACATATAAGCTTGTGATAGGGAGAGTCTAAATCCACTTGCTACATTTTTTCTGGGAATCCCTTCTAACACAAGGTTCAATCATGAGGTCGCATTAGGACTGGCATAGCTACTCACCCTAATTTGTTGGTCTTAGTGTAGAGATTACGTGTATTATTGGGGGTCACTTGAGAATAAAATCTTGTGGGGACCTTCTCGAGTTGATTTCAGGCTTAGATACCCTTCTTTTACGCATGGATCAGACTGTCGAATGTTTCCCCAGGCATCATTATCGTAATTGGTAACTTTAGTGGCCTATCTCTTTAGGGTCTTTAGAGAAGGTGACTATGAAAGGGAAAGTCTTCACAATACCTGGAATCGACATGGGCCAAACTCACTTGGGCTCCTTGGAGGGTATACCCATGTTTATGTGTGGGATCTTGCACCGGGGTGTAAGTCCGTTAAGCAGTTCGTCAATGTAACTTTTCCACCCACTCTATCTCAGCCCCTTCCTACATTGTTCCCACGACGTTGGATTTCATAACCAACTAGTGTGTTCATTGTAAGAAGGTTTTGTTTGCTTGTTTTGTTCCTATATTTTTAGCGTGTGTTGTTTGTTTCCCCTTACAGGCCTTAAGTTGGATCTTTTTTTAATGGATTCAGTTCCCAGAATTACCAGTGACACAACCCCTGCTCTGGGGGAGCCTTTTGTTTTTCCTTCCTATGGAAATGTTGATCCTCCTTACATCACTACTTTGAGCCTTCCAGGTCTCACAATTGGATTATCAGTATGGTTTTTTTCCACTTAGATAATCCCGAATGCATCAAGTGCTTCGGTTGTAAGAACTCCCCCCCCAAGAACATCAACCTCGTGTTGATCATTTTCCTTCTTCGCTAGTAATATACTCTTCGGCTTATTCACTTGCAAGGTATTCTTCCATTTCATATTCTTCACTGAGTGAAAGATCTGAAGCTAGTGACCCAGTGGATAAGAAGAAGAAGAAAAAGAAGAATAAGAAGAATAAAAATAAGAAAGGGTCGAAACTTCCAACCACTTCCAAACATGTTGGAAAACCACCAGTTACTGATAATCATGATGGGAGTGTTGATGGTGCCAAGATCACCCAAACAACCCGTAAGCCCAAGTACCCTTGCATACTTTGCAAGGGTAGCCATCTACTTAAGGATTTCCCTAGTCTATCCTAGGTTTTAGAAGCATGGTATTCACACCCTCACCAGCCTCTATCATCAGCCTCTAAACAACATGTTGATGACCTCCAATCAACTATTTAGGATACCATTGGGAAGAAGAAAAGTAGAGTCAAGTTCCCATGTATGTTATGTAGAGGGAGTCATCAAACTCACATTTTCCCTCGTATGGACGAAGCCTCAAAATTACTGGAAGATATGAATGTTTCCCAGCCTCAACTTCCAACTACTTATCACAAGCTTAATATCGACCCACCTGTAGTTGATGTAATGATCAATCCGGTCCCTTCATTGATCGATTCGGTTGATCAGGTAGTCAATCTAGTCACGTCCTTAGTTGAACCGGTTGAAAAAGTGTTAGATCTGATCCCACCCTCGATCGATCCTACTCTCCCATTAGAGAGTGCAACCCAAGAAATCAATATGTTTCCACCTATCAACCTCATTCTCTCCTTGGAGAATGCAACTCAAATGGTCAATCTGATCCCGTCATCGGTCGATCCTACTCTCCCGCTAAAGAGTAAACCTGGTATTGATCATGTTTTTCTTTTTGATATAGAATCTATCATGCTCAGGGGTATTCCTCCTTCTCCCATGGAACCCCTTCCAACTAATGAGGTCATCCTTTTTTATTGGGGTGCGCTAACTAGACCTTGTATTCCCTCTCACATTCATTTCAAGATTATAGTTCATGTTTTTTGTCAGGACATTCCTCAGACGTTGATAAACAAAGGTGCGTCCGCTAGTATTTTGTCCTTCATTTCTTGGAAAGATTTGGATTATCCTCAGCTTGTGCCAGTTATGAAAAATCTGTTATCTTTTAACAGAAGAACCAGTCACCCTTTAGGATTCCTTCCTCATTTTACCATAACTTTGGGAGGGAAAGCTATCTTTATTGATGTTATGGTAGTCCATGACCCCTTGGATTTCGATTTACTCCTTGGGTGAGATTATGTCTATGCCATGAAATCTATTGTGTCATCTCTTTTTCATGTGATATATTTCCCGCACGATGGATGAGTTATGACTATTGATCAACTTTCGTTTGTTGGTCCTGACTTGACCGCCAACTTGATGAATTACCTGAACGGTTCATATATGTAGTTGGTATCACACCTACCATAGGCCAATTGTGTGGCATTGTCTCCCATGCCTCCAGCTACTAATGCAAAAGAGCCTCTCCCTACAAGCTCAGTCTTTTCTGACTTAGATTCAGTAGTTGACATGGTTATCTCTTCGGTAAGGCTATTGAAGCCTAACATCTTTACCCCCATTGCAACCCTCGACATGTGTTCCTTCCAAAGTGTGTTTCTTCCATCAAGTGAAGATCTTGGAGGCCATGACCGATTTTTGTCCCTTGACATGGTTTCCTTCCAGAGAATTGTCCTCCTAGAAGCCATGATCAAGAAGAGAGCTTTGAGCATGGTTTTTTTATTTCAATCTCGTTAAAAATGAAACTAGCTATGAGGATAGTTTTTTGCGTCTCTGTGGAAACCTCGTTAAAAAATGAAACAAATATTATGAGCATGGTTTTCTTGTTTCAAACTCATTAAAAAATGAAACAACGGTCTAGGGATTGAACCTGGATTCTCAAGCATAGTTCTTATCCTATGTCAAGCTCGTTAAAAAATGAAACAACTTCCCCCTCTCTATTTGAGTCAAGTCCTTCATCTAGTATTTGAAGCTTCATTTCATCTTCCTTTGCAGTTGGATGAAACAAATTTTGGGGGGGAAATTCTTACAACCTATGGAATTCATGTTGAATTTGAGCCGCTAGCATCTTAAGCTGGGGGATAAGTACCAACCATCCATAGATTATGCATTGGGAAGCCTCAAGCATATTTTTCTCTGGTTCAAGATTTTATAAAAATGAAACCACCTACCTCAAGCATAGTTTCCTCTGGTTCACGCTTGTGTAAAAATGAAACCATGTCCAAGCATAGTTTCCTCTATTTCATGTTTGTGTAAAAATGAAACCAGGTCCAAGCATAGTTTTTTTTAGTTTTTAAGATTGTGTAAAAATAAAATCTATCCCAACCATAGTTTTGTTTTGTTTTAATCTTGTGTAAAAATGAAAACAATCCTGAGCTTAGTCTTTGTTCTTTCTCGTTCTCGTAAATACAGGAGAATGTAACCGAGTAAACTTTTATCACTTTTTCGGACTCATAAAGGTTATATGAAAAAGCAACCCCCTGGAGTTCCCTTTAAGCTCTTTCAAACTCTCCAAACATGAAAATATTGTCGAGTGATATTGTTCTTTTCATGCTCGTTAAAGTATTTGAAGAAAACGTATGGTGAGCAGTATTTTATCTCTTTTTCGGTCTCGTCAGACTAATTTACAAAAAAGGACATTTTGGAGTTTTCTTTAAATATTTTTCAGACTCTCTAAATATGAAAAGCCACTGAGTTTACTTTCTTTGGACTCATAAAACAAACATAGAAAAACCCTTATGGGACCGAACCACTCCTTCCTAGTGTTCGTTAAATATACTCCGAATGAATCATCCGAAGAATGAGCTTACAGTTCAAGCATATGTTATCCTCCTCAAGCTTGTGTAAAAATAAAGAGGTACTCACAATAAATGGTGTGGGGGAATTGGGAAATAAATGTATCTAAACCTGTATTCTATGGAAGAGTTTCTTTTGAACATGACACCCTTTTACTTGCTTTGTGTCTAGGTTGGAAAATTATCTTGTCTCTTGATCATATTCCTTTATAAGATTACAAATTGGTCTGTGATCCCTATTGTTGGTTCAGTGTTTCCAAGACAATTGTCGTGTCATCAATATGTTCAAAGAGAAGTTCAACTTGAAAAGCCTTCAATTGAGTCGACCCTTTCTGCAGTCCTTAAGCCTTCTATTGCGTCGGCCATCCCTGAGTCATTCCTGAATCACTTATTACTCTGATCAACCTCAAATATTTTTACCTGTTTCATGTCATTGATGGGGGATACTTTAAGGCCCTCCTGTGATGAGTCTTTTCTTGTCAAATTCGGCTCATTATCTAGAAATTAGATTTAGAAACTAATTAGTACCTTGTAACTTGCATGCCTCAATGACATGTTTCCTCACTTTCGACAATGAGTTTTCAATATTGACCCTTGATCGAGAGATTTCGCCGAGTGTTCAACTTCAACTCATTAATTTGCATTTTTTGGATTGTACTAGAGTACCTTGGGAGTCATTGACATTAATGGTGATTTCCCTGGCACTTGTTAACGATATATGCTAATGACCGGTAATCAAGTGGTTTCTACCATGTTCGACTTCAACACATGTATTCACATGGTTAGATTCGTACTATAGAGTGGTGGAGATGAAGACCCTGGATCGTTTCTGATAGATTCAGGTTGCGTTGGAGTATATTCAAATTTTACTGTTGCATAGATCCACATTGTATGTCTCATGGATATGTTCAAGTTTGATTCTTTAACACATAGATCCACAATGTATTTTTGGTGGATATGTTTAAATTTGAATCATATTGGCATGGATCCACAGTGTATGTTTGGTGGCCATGACCTGTCTTACTTGACATGGATCTTTGCATGTCAACATTTATGCTTTGATTCATTTGTATTATGAGTATGGGAATGCCTACCTCATTGATGATATATTATTGTACTATATTTTCTTTTTTGTTGGCAGGTTTCCGACCGATGTGTTCCTTGTTCCCTACACACACTTGGCAAAGTATTTCAGCTATCAATTTGTTCTAACTTCATACTTTGGGGGGATCACTGTTACACATTATTTTTTTCACCCCTATGAACATTAATTATGTAAACCTATCCTTTATATTGAGAAGTATCAATGGCCTGAATCCCTAAAGAAGAATGTAGATACATTGTCCCAGAGAGATGGAATTGTACTTTTCCTTTGTCAAAAACCTTAAAAAAGGGGATCATTGCACCTTTCTTAGTGTTAAGGGTGAGACGATATAGGATCATCATAGGTTGCATCACAGTGGTCTGCGATGTCATCACAATTTTCTCAGGGTTAAAGGTACGATGATTTTTGTGTGAAGGAAAAAGAAGAATTTCTCGAAAGTTCTAGAAGAGAAGCTTCAAAGGTGAGTCGGCCTCCGATCGGTTTGGATCTTAGTCACATCCCTGATCTCTTGGGATCATCCTAACCTCCTCACCCTATCCTTTTCATCCTATAAAAGGAGAGGAGTTTTCATGGGGAAATTTATCTTAGATTGAGTTGGCTAGAGCTTAGTTGGAAAGTTCTTGAGTTTTGTAGTTTGGAATTTTTGGAGCTTGTATGTTGGCTTTGAGCTTTTCTTTGTCAAGATAGATTGTTGATCTCAGAATCCATGGAGTAGAAGTGTGGGGGAAGAAAGGGAATGTTGGAAGGGACCTTACAACATCAAGGCATCGGTTGTATTCTCCTTTTCATATTTCTAATACAACAATATATTTCTTTCCCATAAAATTGGTCTTATTTTATTGTATGACTCCTTGATCACATACATAGGTTTTGTTGAGTATACGTTGTTTCTTTCACTTCATTGGCTTGTGTATTTTTACAGGTTCAACATCCCATAATCCTTGGAATGAAGAGAGGATGACACTAGAAAGGACAAATGACATTTAAAAGGTATGCCATTTATCCCTTGTTAGTTAGTATGCTTGATAGTTAAAACTTAGGGAAAATTTTATATTCTGTCTTGTTTTGTTCTAGTTTCGGGGTGAAACTAGGGAGATCTGTTTGTGTCCTCACTTACCGATTTGTCAGATAACATACCTCAATTAGAGGAGGATTTTATTCATGTTGATTCATTTGTGGATGAACACATTTTCCTTATCTCATCATCTAATGATCAAGGGATCAAATTTTGCTCAAAAATTCAAAGTGCTCGGAATCGCTTCAAAACGGAAGAGAGCGTAGGCCTCGTCATTGCAAACCCAATGCAACTCATTTAATCTCAAACAGAAATTGGGAGTGAGAGATATTGCAATCTGTTCATAAATTCAAACAAGCAAAAAAAAAAATGATGCTGACTGTACAGTCCGTACAGGCTGACGTGGCAGAGCCGTACGGCCGTACATGTGGTGATGTGGTAGTTAATTATTGGATGACAGTTGGTCGAATGGGAAGTCAACACATGGCACTATTTGAGCAAGTGATTGGGTGCCACGTGGCCCAATCATGGGCTGCCACGTGGCACCCCGGTATTGGTTACTTGTTTGGTTTATTAAAATGTATTGGAGTCCATGGGGTTCGACCCCCGGACCTCCCCACCGCATAGCTTTCACAAAATCCGACTGGCCAATGGGTTATATGTTGTGCCTTGTAATATCTATGAGTTCTATTGTATTTGAATGCAAAGTTTGTAACCATTGGCGGGGGGTCGGGCCGGGGCTTAGCCCCAGCCCGCGATCATTCGATTGCATATATGACCATACCACATATTGTATAGCCCGACAGTTGGTGCACGTGGGGTTTTTAAAACCAAGCCTGTGGTTCTATGTTATATGCCATATGCCCACGATCGGAGCACGGGGAGTTAATATGGTTGGCACGGTTACAACCGTTGGGCCCTTATTGCCAATGCGAACGGTTTTATGAACCCCTATGTGCCCAAGTGCTAGGAGGTTAGGGGCTGGTGCGCCCATAACCGTCCTACAGTTTGCACCGTTGGCACGGATGCGCCTGGTGCTGGGTTTTTACGCTATTTATTGCGTGTGTGCCAGGTTCATTTGAAAAGGGTGCAATTTGTAGATGCAGAGACAACAAGCTTGAAGGGGGGACTTCTAGAAGGCCTAACTTCTTCGTTTTTCGACCGATTGAGGTGCCGAAAAATCCCAGCTAGGGGTTTTTGGATGCTCTGAAGCCATTGGAGCAGTCGGTTGGTAATTTTGAGCATTGTAAGGCATGTTTTTTTTTATCTCTTTGAGCAATTAATAATAATGATCCATTGGAAGCTGGACCAGGAGATGTAGCCCAAGAGAGGGGTGAACTCCTTTATCAATTGTTGTGTTTTATGTGCTTATGTTCATTGATTATGTTGCTTTCTATGTGTATTTTGCATGAGTAATCTCTTAATTTATGTGTTGAAAAATTGATCCATTTGCTTTAAACACATAACATTTACATTGCAATAATTTCAAGATTTTTAAGTCTTCTTCATTTTTAGATCAAGTTGGTATCAAAGCACTGGTTTTTGAAGACTTGATTGTTTGCAAGTTTTGTTTCTGAT
>ML836357.1:36888-55096 GCA_009831015.1 Picea engelmannii | reverse complement strand
TAATGATAATAATTTTTCATTTCTTTACACTGTTGTATTGGATTTGCAAACTTATTATTATTTCTTTGATGATTGTTTTCATTTTGGTTTAAATTTTGTTTCGTTAGTGTACTAACAATTGATATGAGCACTATTGTTGATCTCATTTGTTTTATGTTGGTAAATGATTTGTTTAAAGCTATCTTTGCAGGGCTGCACAAGATTTGAATCAAGATTGATCATGATTTCATGGAGATTAGTTTGTAGTGATTAATAACTATTTATTGATCATTTTCAAACTTCCATTGATTTCCTTTATATTGGATTAAAATGAACTATTTTTTAGTTCAATATAAATCTCACAACAAATCATTTTACATGATTGTAATTGGGTATATACATGAGTTTTTTATAACTATTTGTCAGAATTATTTCATTGTGTATTTTCTTGAACAACCTATGAAACATTGAACTATTTTGATGATTTGAAGGTCCATCTTAACCCTAATTACAATTACAATCCTTCCTTCTTATTAGATACTCTTGCTCTTGATTAGGAGTAAGGCTATCCTTCTCCTAGTTAAGATAAGTTTTCTTTTTGTTCACTTGCATTTTAGGATTAATCTGCATTTGAATTTAGGTTAAATTATTTTCATTTCTTTAAGTCTCCTTACGGAGGAGAAAACCCCAGTGTGGCTTTGCTAAGCCCTTATTTCAGTAGAGGATTTCCTTCTTCAAGCAACTAAAGAATGAAATTCCTTTTCTTCTATCTAACGGTAAAAGAATGTAATAAGACACCTTAGCAGATAGAAGGTCATGCATATATCTTTGTACATATAGTTTAGTTTAGATTAGATTAGTAGTTAGCTTAGGATAGTTTTAGCTAAGAGTAACTAGACCCATAAACCCAGTCGGAATCACCATCCCAAACGGATAAGTGCCTAATTAGGGACCTGACCGAGTGATCTCATTATAATGTTGAACATGGTCAGTTTTGGCCATCAACATTTTTTGGCGCTAGAAGGAGGGCCACCGACAAGTGTGCATAATAATTTGATTCTTGTTTGAGTTATTGTTTTTAATCATTTCATTTATTTTTAATGGCTCCTAAACTTCCTGTTTGGAGTTGTATATCTGGTAAAACATCTTGCAACACTCCAACTAAAGTAGTAAATTACTTGTCGAAGGTAAAATTCGATGGTAAGATAAAAATGTTTGCATATGATCATGTTTTGCAATTTATTCAAAATTTTACAAATTATTCTTTTTCTTATATTGATGAAGGCATTCTATGTAGGATTTTTACTCTTGCACTGATAGGTCGGGCCAAATATTGATGTATTTTATTACTAGTTTCTTCTGTAGATAGTTGGGATAGTTCACAATAATGTTCCTTCATGCTTTTCTGGACTACAATTATGAGAAGGTTTGTGATCAACTTGAAGCACTTCATAGATTTGAAGGTGAGTCTTTGAATGATTTTCTCTTTCAATTTAAATTGATTTGTCTACAGTTCAAATCTAAAGACTTACCTCCTCAAATAGAGTTAGTCGGATGGCTTAAACATTTAGTTTCTCTTCCTGGTATTTCTAGCAATTGCAATGAATCAAAAAAATGTAACGTTTTAAAGCTTATTCACTTCTATTGATGAATCAACTACTAATAAATTTGAAAATCAACAAGAAAAAAAGCAGTCAACAATGAAAATTGAAAATTCAAACACTATTCAATCTGAGGTAAAAATTTCTGAATTTTCTCATTCTAAAACTGATGATCAATCACAAAGTATGTACATACAAATACATAATGAGGAATCTGAAATTTTCATTGATGAAAATGGGAAAGAATCTTCAGGTAGAGAAGCTTTCAGGTACATATCATCAAATAGTCATTTTTCCCTTTATCCTGATCTTTTTAATGAAAGTAATTTAATTGCTACACAGTCAACAATTCCTATGTACATAAATACTATCTTAGAAAACAAAGCGGCTATTATACATCCAACAGATAATGAATTACCAATTATAGACGAGGAAAAGGAATTTATCAATAACTATATCTTTAACAAACCTGAAAATGGCTATGCTTTTGAATTTGTTCAGTCTTCTAGTTCTAGTGAATCGTATGATAAGGAAGAGAATGTTAATGGAAAATGTGAAGTCGTTTATAATGATGACTTGAGGATTGAAAATTTTGAGGCACTTCACCCTTCGGTGATGGTTATGTCTGGTCTTCACATTCTTAATTCTCCAAGTCAATCTACATTTGAAGATGGGAAAAGCTCTATTTTAGTAAATATTCCAACAAATTCTCATTTTCAAACCTTTAATAATTTTTATGATTTCAATGTTCAAGAGACCATTCCATTTTATGACTCTTATGGTGATTGAGTTATTTTGAATTGTCATGATCATTTTTCGCACATACATGATCTTACTGTTTTTAACTTCAATGAGACTTGTGAAAATGAACCTCTTGTGAATCAATCCTTTGAGTCTTGTACCTTTATTGTAAATAGTGATGTAGGTTTATTTCATAATACTAACAACTCTTTACAGGGTTCATAACTTATAAAAACATCATTTGAATCTAGCATGTTATCTTTCTGTTTTCCAAAGTTCACCAATCCATATCAAACTACCATGTTTATTTTTATGATCCAATAGATATATGGTTGAAGAATTGGTTGAAGGAGATTTCTCTTGTAAATAATGTTTTATGTTTTGTTTGATCAGGTATTAATGTACATAATAGATTTAACTTTTCTTTTAGATTAGTAATATTTTTATTTTTAATACTATTGTTGATTTTGGATGTGTACATATGTACATGTATCAAATAACTTACATGGATCCACTAGAAATATGACTATACTTAATCATATTTCCCTCCTAAAGTTAGCGAAGGAGTAGGTCTAGTTTATCTTAGGTTTTCTTTACTTTAATTTTAGATTCAATAAAATGATGATCTTAGGCGTTTATGAGCTTCATTAAATTTGCAGCTTCTTCATGTTTTTGTTTTTATCATAAGAAGAGGTTATTCCTTCAAGATAAGTCTCATACACTTATTCTCATCCTGTTCTATTTCTTTTATGTTTTAGTTTCACTCTTATTTTAGTATTTTCTGATTTAATCTCTGTTTTTGCAGGTCTTCAGGAATTTTCAAGAAATCTAGCACCCCTTCTTGCTTGGAATTCACTCTCGTCTTTTCACATGTTTGTGAGTTAGGAAAAGCAACGATGATACTAATCAATTTGTAAACAAGCTAAATCAGGGAGTCTTTGGAACTTTATGTTGCTTTCATTCATTTTGATTTAACTTCATATTTTAATCATCTCTACTGCTTAGATTTTGTATCTTGGTTTGAATAAAATCCCAATTAACTTCAACTTTACAAGACAAAACTTGTTAAGATCTCAACTTAAGTCAAACAAAAATGATTTCCTCATCTTCATTCTTCTGTTGAGATTTACTTTCATAAGTTGTCTTATTGAAGTTTATTTTCAAATTCGTATTTTTATTTATCTTTTTCTTAAGATTTTCATTTTCTCTCTTCACTTGGATTTTTATTTATCAAGTAATTTTGTTTGTTTTACTTTTGTTCTTCCCAGAATTTATATGGGGGAATATTTCCTACCCAACATTGGTTGACTTGCATTGGGAAATCTTGACTCTCTCTCTCTCTCTCTCTCTCTCTCTCTCTCTTTTCAACAAGATTTAATTTACCTAAAGGTCATCTTTATCAAGTTTTCACCTTCTCTTACATCAACCATTAGCCATGGGGAACATTAAGATATGTTTCAAGTATTATAAGTTTACCTTTATAAAGGAAGGAATTGTCAAGATTCTTTACTTTGAATCTCTCCCATACTCCTCCACATTTAAAACCTCTACTTTGGTAGATAAAGAGAATACTAGTGAGGTCAAATTCAACAAGTGTCACATCTAGTCGTTTAAGTAAAAGCCTCATGTACCACCCCGCTCTCTTCATCTAATTGCTAAAATAAATTCTCCAAATATGTTTATCAAAACGGTGGGAACAAAAGATTTGAAAACACATATGTGTGGGAAGTGTGTGCAAACCCGTCGAGGTACTGAACAAGCTCGCTGGCAACAAGTAAATACATGCATGGTATCAAGACAACTTTGTTGGGGTAATGAACAAGCATGTTGGCAACGAATCAATGCCGATAAGAGAGGTAATTTTATCAATGATGCATACTAATATTTAATGACCTCCTAGCTATTTTTACTATCCAAAAGTAGAGATGTAATTAAAATTTAATGAATATTCCTTATACTTGGATTCATTGGATTCATTGTCTTGGAATTGGGCATTCAAATCCTTTCATCTTTAAAAATATTATTTTACTTTGATTATGTCTTATGTGGGATATTTGGGAATGGTATAGTGTGTGAGAAATTTTTTCAAGATTTCATTTCGATCTTTAGTAAATTTAGTCTTATTATCTTAACCAGAGATAATTGCTTCGTCCTCGTGTGTCGCCAAATGTTGTGGTAAACAACAACCCCCCTTTATTTTCAAGAAAGTAAATGGATCCCCTTATTAATTTTGGTAATGTCACCTTTATTTGTTTTTGGTTTTCTATTTCTAGTGCTTTTTCTATCTTGTTTTTCCTTTTGACGTTCTCATTATCTTTCTCTCTTTGATATCTTTCCATTGATATGATTTATTTGGTTTGATTTTCTTATATAGTCATGTAAACATTTTATCATTTAGGTGTTTGGGTTGGTTTTCATTGGACATTATTAAATCACAACAACTTGGTTAATTATTGGAAGTAGTTTTAATACGAAATCCTCACATTCACTTTGTTCTAAAACAAGATTATGAAGAATATTTTTATCATTCAATAATTAACATGTGATTCTAAAATATGGTTTAATTGGTTGATTTAAATTTTCCAACAATTGAGTGTTTATTAAATCTTATAAAATTAATTTCTTCAAATTTGCAAAATATTCCCAAATATCAAAATATAATGTTCAATATAGTATATTTAGAATATGTGATATCAATTAGATTTGATTTTATTAATTAATTTTGGTTAATAAGATTTGGAGATCTTGTAGTTTATCTTTAATAGATTTTTGTTATTAATTTAATTTCTTTTTGTTACAAGTGTCTATTACAGATTTGCAGTTCAACTATAGTCTCCAAAATATGTCCAAAATAATTAATTCAGTTAAAATTATTCATCTCTACAAGGCATAATGCTTGGGCAACATCAAATGGAAAATTCGTATCAGTTTCAGGAGAATATCTTCCAACTTTCGTTCTGAACAATCGATGAGGAATTTCTTTAAACGGTTGAAAACCCACTTTTGAAACAAGTTCAACTACCTTATACTAAAATTATTCATCCATAATCTAAACTGTTTGGGAGAAATATTATCAGGAAGGAGGAAGACCAGATTTGTTGTTACGACCAACTCACAAGAAGCAATTTTACAGGTTGAGTTTCGAGCGATCAGAGTGGAATTTCCCAAAACAATAGAAAAATCACTTCTAGAATGGGTCGATTTACTTCTTGCATGGGATGTTTCCTCATGAAGTTAATATTTTGGGAGAAATATTATCAGGAAGGAGGCAAAATTTCCCAGATTTGTTGTTACGACCAACTCATGGGACACAATTTTACAGATTGATTTTCGGGTGATCAAAGAAGAATTTCCCAAAACGGATGAAAAACCACTTCCAAAACATGCCCATTTACCTTATATTAAAAGGATTTGCTAAGAATTTAAATAGTTTGGGAGATATGATGCATTTTTTTGGGCAGGTTCTATCCATAATTAGTATTTTGCAAATTTTGTAGTTTATTTTGTTTTGAATTCTGTAGCAGATTCGTGAGCAAGTTTTGACCGACTCAAGAGGGATTCAACCTAGGTGGAAAATAATGTATAAAACTATGATTATTCTTGTGTAATTGGGGTTCCATATCTAAAACTTGAGGGAAAATTTTGTAGGAAGATACTTTCAATGGCACCATTGTAATAGAGATATCTTTTCTGTAGAATAGGTAGAGTTTTGATCTCTGAGAGGAGATGAATTTTCACTATTGTAAAGTTGCTTCTTGAAGGAGTTCAAGAATCAGAGAACTATATGACACTGTTGTATTGGATTTGCAGACTTATTATTATTTCTTCGATGATTGTTTTCATTTTGGTTTAAATTGTGTTTCATTAGTGTACTGACAATTGATATGAGCACTATTGTTGATATCATTTGTTTTATGTTGGTAAATGATTTGTTTAAAGCTATCTTTGCAGGGTTGCACAGGATTTGAATCAAGATTGATTATGATTTCATGGAGAATAGTTTGTAGTGATTAATAACTATTTATTGATCATGTTCAAACTTCTCTTGATTTCCTTTATATTGGATTAAAATGAACTATTTCGTTAGTTCAATATAAATCTCATAATGAATTCATTTTACATGATTGTAATTGGGTATATACATGATTTTTTTATAACTATTTGTCAGAATTATTTCATTGTGTATTTGCTTGAACAACCTATGAATCCTTGAACTATTTTGATGATTTCCAGGTCCATATTAACGTCGATTACAATTACAACCATTCCCTCTTCTTATTAGATACTCTTTCTCTTGATTAGGAGTAAGTCTATCCTTCTCCTGGTTAAGATAGGTTTTCTTTTTGTTCACTTGCATTTTAGGATTAATCTGCATTTGCATTTACGTTAAATTATTTTCATTTCTTTAAGTCTCCTTATGCAAGAGAAAACCCCAACGTGGCTTTATTGAGCCCTTATTTAAGTAGAGGATTGCCTTCTTCAAGCAGTTGCAAGAAGGAAATTTATTTTCTTATATTTGTTGGTAAAAGAAATTAATAAGACACCTTAGTAGATAGAAGGTCATGTATATATCTTTGTACATATAGTTTAGTTTAGATTAGATTAGTAGTTAGCTTAGGATAGTTTTAGCTAAGGTTAATTGGACCAATAAACCCATACAAAATCACCATCCCAAATGTATAAGGGCCTAATTGGGGCCCTGGCCGGGTGATCTCCTGATAATGTTGAACATGGTCAATTTTGGCCATCAATAGGCCCTAAACAGTTTTTTTTGGGCTCACCAAAGTCACATTGAAGGATTTAGCTAGAGTGTGATAAAAAAATGTGTATTCCTCGGATACACCTTTCAAACGAGCTATTGTGCACCCCAAATGTATATCATATGCAAAAGTTACACCCTTGGGAAGTTGACATACCAACTACCCCCATCGAGGCCCGTAAAGCTTTTGGCGCTTCATCTTTCGGGGTTAGGGTTTTGGATTTTATTTATGTTAAAAATGCCTCTAGAGCCTCATTTTAAACATCATCATCTTCTTGTGAATGAGCATATCCATCACATCTCTTCTCAGAGATAAGCTACCACCATTCTAGCGAGTCATTCACTCTGTAATTTTACAATTTTTTTACATTCTCTCATTAATAAAAATTGTGCATTATTGTATCTATGTGTTTATTGCAATATCTATGTATATTTCATTATTGTATTTATGCCTTCATTTCGTTCTCAAAATAATCTGGATCGTATGTGCTAAAATAGAAAATCATCGTT
Source organism: Picea engelmannii (assembly GCA_009831015.1). Classification (NCBI taxonomy): domain Eukaryota; kingdom Viridiplantae; phylum Streptophyta; class Pinopsida; order Pinales; family Pinaceae; genus Picea; species Picea engelmannii. The sequence continues at coordinate 47,506 of ML836357.1, read as the reverse complement.
AACCATTACATAAAACAACATCATAGCATGCATTTTTGGCAAAATAACAAGTGTTCTTTAACAATCTTAAGTAGAATTGGTGACCCATGAAAGCCTATAGTTTGAACTCTACTCTGATATCACTCTGTAACACAATCGACCCTCTAATCATCACTTAGGCTGGTAGGATGTTCGGTTTTCCTCAAGGTAAGTACTCGGTTTCATGAATTTCTTAAGTGAAGACTTCTCTTATCACATCATCTGTTGTATTAACCCTTACCAACATACAGTGAGAATCCTCCACATAGTTTACTGAGGTGACCATGGACCCAAACGCCCTCAATCGGACGATCATAATTACTCCTCACCAACAAATCAATGATCTTTGGTTATTCAGACTCATTCTTGTCGAAATGCTCAATCATCAAGGTCGAATCCTCTTCGATGGCATTACTTTGATATATCATCCACAGGGATCCAACGGTCCTTGGACTTGTGGTTACAACGACTCTGATTTCGCTGGTGCCCCTATTTACTCAACACTCACTCTTTGCTTCAATGTCGATTCTCCATGCTAATAAATGGGCCCCAAGGAATCTACAACTGAGATTAAATCTCTCCCACACTCCAATATATGGTCCACCTCTGTTCTCGAAGTCCCTCCTAATCAGGGTGCCTCCACTCTGGTATCACAAACCATTCCAACCAACTCACTCCAACCACACCCACTTTGACAAATCGATCGATCCACGTTCACTTCATTCGTCGGCCACAGTGTACTTGTAGGTTACAACCGCATGGAATTTAAGTTTGTAAGGCCAATCTCTTCAGATCAAACCACACAAGATCTGATGGTTGAGATCCCACAGGGTATCTCTTGATAGATCAACAATCTTTGGAATCCCAAATCCATCGGACTCCTTCACAACCTTCCATATAGGCCTCCAACGTCCTTCCTTCTGGCATACCCATGGCTCGTATCAACAATCTAGGACTCACCAATACAATTCTCTGATAGATCAATGACTATAATTGACTCAAAGATCTCCCCACCGGAGTCTCAACACATCTGTGTACTTGGTCATTTCGACGATCATGTCCTCCCTAAACAGTTAGGATCTTATTTTTATTTCGATCCGATGGTTGTGATTCCTTATAGATTAAAACACTATATTTCTTCATGATATTAGTCTGAATCAAGACTTAACCAATTCAAGATTCCTCATAGGAATTTTCTAAGTTTCTACTAGACCTTCAAGGGCTTGTGAATCCATGCTCAAACCGACTAAGGCATTTCATTTGGAACTTGAATGAAGTTTTTCATTTCCTGCAAGATTTCCATCTAAGATAGCAAGTTTTCACATGGATTAAGGTTCCTTAACCTACACAGGGCTCCCGAGATACCAAGGAACTCCTATCACTTTCCAAGTGAAGATTTTGTCCATATCATGTAAACTTTCCTCTCAAGACTTGCGGGATTTTCAGGGATGCATGCCACCCATACATTTATTATTTATTTACATTAGGGTCATTTGATTTATAGTGAGAATATACATAGATAACCCATTTTACTCAGGAATTCAAATATTTTCTACATGCATTCACATTTCCCATTTAAACCATAAAATGAAAATTTTACAATAGTATATTTACATCAAACATATTGAGTTGAAAACACTTATCTGTTTAGTGAATGTCAACAACCAATTGACTAAGAGAGGATGCATTTCCTCCCAATCATAGGATATGTTGTAGAGTTCCTTCCTACAAAATGTCACCCCCGTGCCAAGCCATGATATCACAAGGGGGTCGATTTAGCTGGTTCTTAGACATAGAACGATCCAAGAAGGTTACTCTCTGTCCTCCACTGGAAACAACAAAAGTTTCCCTCTTCCCACTGATCTCAATACTTCCATAGGTTTATCAGGTACCCTCCCAACTGGATTTCCTCTACACAAGGGAGTCGCTTCTTTGCTACACAGTTCCTCGACGACCTCCCTTTACCAATGTCATTTTCTTTCCAGTAGATACCAAGCTACAATCCTTTTTTGCTCTAGTTTGGTTTTGGGTCTCGTATGTTCCAGGGTAATCATAAATATTTTGGACAAGCTTTCTATTTTCCTCAAGAATATCTTTCCAATCTCTTCTATTACTTAGATCTATGTGAGTGAACACATCTATTCATTGCACCATATATTTTTAAATTTTCTACTCACTTCTCTTCCTTAGGTCATTCTCCTTGGGTTGACTCTACTCGTGTCTCCCCATTTGTTGTTGCAAACTATCCTCCTCACATTCTCCTTTTCTCTTCCTCTATGTATTCCATGTGTCTTCTCCATTTTTCCTCTTGCGTATCTAAGTGATGTTTTCCACGTTTGGTCTCTTCTTCCACCCAATCCTCAGGATTCCTATGGATTTTGTCAGAAGCAACCTCTAGTCAGGGATTTGAATTCCAAGGGGAAATCCAAGGGATGCACTTCTGTCAGGTTTTTTAGTTGACCCTTTCCTCTTTAAGACATTAGGTCTGTCAACAATTATAAATGCTTCAACCACCAATCCAACCCTCCATAATTGATCACGTGGATCTAGGAAGTTTAGGTACGTTGGAAAGTGATGTATTAATTGTTTTCAGATATAAGATGGAATGTTGGACGAGCTTCATAATTTATTCATAGAAATTTCTCCATTCTACCTCATCAATCCACCTTAGCAATCCCACTTCATCAATTCCCACTTGTGATATCATGGCTAGTACTCAATGATTTTCCCTCTTAGTCAATTGTCTGGTGTTTTCAATTAATCAAACATAATTACAAGATTCATAATCACATTATATGAATTCTTATCATAATTACAGTCATGGGGGGAAATATGGTGTTACAGCAAGATTCTAGATTATTAGAATACCACTTTTCAGTGTCATGTTTGCCAACAAACAAGGCATCTCCATATTTCTTGTCCTCGTGCACACACCAACTCAAAAAGGAATAAAGGGCATTAAAATGAATAAAAAATATGGCAAGCATGTTAGAACTAATATCTAAAGGATGATACCTATCATAATGGTGTCAATCAAAAATCCATTGTTCCATATAAAGAGAAGATTTGTTTTCTAAAACTGCCAAAAGAGAATAGAGTTGAAGACATGAATATTGTGCTTTCTTCCTCAAGGGTGATAGTTATAAATGAAACCCATCTAGGGGGAATGAATCATATTTATAAATCCAGTACCTCTAATTCCAATAAGGAACCAATTCCCTCTTTCAATCATGATCCCTGAAATTCTAATTTACAGTTAGTCAATATGGGACCTTCTTTTGGGCAGCATGATGTTAAAAAGAAAGGGAAAAAAGGTAGGATAAAGGATTATTTTCCAAAGGGATAGAACTGATATGTATATTATTTATGTAATATTACTCTTGTAATTGTAGTATGTAATTGAGAAGCATAATTTCAATTTATTTTTTGAATAGAAATTGTGATTTTTTCTTTGAAAAAAAACCATCTCAAGAAAAGTTCAAAAAATGAATAAATGAAATGGAAACTAGTGCACTTGGATATCATTTTTTCTTAGTTCCAATACAATATTAAGGGTGGCTAAAACGAATCTATGCTAGTTATAACTTCTCAACAAGATCTTAAGAATGAATAAATGAAATTGAAATAAATGCACTTGACAACGATTTCTCTTACTTTCAAGAGAACATGTAAAAACTACGGTTTCTTGGAATTGGTTCACAATTTTTTAAACATATTTATGAGGTGATGAGGAATTTTAATTTTGAGGTTGTAGTGATAACACAACTAGACAATAGTAATTTGTTTTAAATCCATATCATGTGCCCATTGTAAACATTACTACAATAGGACCAACTTACATCATAATTTCCATCCCCTCCCTTGGTTATTTTTCTTGTCATTTTATAGATGGAAAATAGGACACAATAGGAAGGCACCCTTTTCTGTGTCCTTTTTCTTTCATTGTTTTGCATCTCAACAATTTTCTATATACATCTTATTGTGTGTCATTTTCATGCTTTGTGCGTCCCTCTAACATCATTTTAACATCCTCCTCGGTTATTTTAGCATCCTTTGGCATTGGTAACCGAGTTTAAATTGCATCCTCTTCACGAGGTCTAAGTAGCATCCTAATTTCATCCTATAAGAATCCCTAAAGTTATATTTAGAATCCTAATTGTGTATTCTTGGTGTCATTAGGTTTTGTCTAGAATATTGTTAGCATCCTCAAGCTTATAATTAGCATTCTAATTGCATCATCTTAGCACCCTCAAAGTCTATCTAGTGTCCTAGTTGTGTCCTATTAGAATCTTCATGGTTCATCTAATTTGTTTCCAAATTGAATCTCCTTAGTATCCCAAGGGTATAGTTATAATCCAATTGGCATCCTCACTTTGTCCTAGTATCATCCTGAAGGATCTGTTTGGAGCCCTATGAGCATCCTAAGGCTCCCTTTGGAGTCCTATTAGTTCCCCAGGACTCCCTTTAGCATTCCTTGAGTGTAACCTTAGAATCCTAATGTCTACACATAGCCTTTATTTAGCATCCTAAGGAGGATGTCTATGTGTAGTGTTTGTTTATAATCCTAAGGATAACTTTAGTATATTGTGAGTGTCCTAATAACATCTTTGTCGCATCCAAATCATGCATCATTGTTTTTCACTTTGATCTATTTTAGATTTTTTATTATATGTACCTTTAATAATAAATTTCTTAAATTACATTGGTTGAAAAAAATAATTGATTTATACAATGTCATTTTATTTTAATTATAAGATAGATGGTGCGAACAACTTTGGTTGACATAGGTAATATATGACTAACACTTTGTTAATTAGGTAGTTTGTTGTGTGTTGGTTCTTGGGAGTCTAAGGCTAAATTTTGAAAGGATATGTGAAGGAAGTTGAAGAAAGAAGGGAAATAGCTACACAACAGTTAGTCTCTACTCAGTTTCTATAATTATTTTTACCTAGTTTGTCTGTAATATAATTGTTTCACTGAACTTAGTGAATAGCATAAAATCCATGTATAACATTGATCTACCCTTAAAAAAACATAAATAAATATTCTTGAAACTATGTAATGATCAAGAGAATGTTGTTGTATGTAATTTACAGGAGGAAACTGCAAACTTAGATTACCATGCCAATTTGTTTAGGTGCAGGAGTCATTGCAAAATAAGTAGAAATTATCATTACATTAATCTAACCACCTCTAAGTTGCATTTTCATCCACACTCCAATTGAAGAAAAGCTTATGTCGTGTGGAGGAGCCATGACCAAGCCCATAGCCATGAATCAAAGTTCCAAGACAAGCTATAGTCCAATATAGTCCAAGCTAGGCTATGTATGGATTCCCATTTCAAACCACAATCTGCATATTAAGAGTCCTCAACGGCATAGGCGTCACCCTAGCCTCAGATTTATGGAGACTGTGACCAGGTCTTAAGAGAGGTGTGGTTATTTACCTCTCTTCTTATAATACTAGTATCTCCTAAATAGAATGACCGTCCTATAATAATAGTACCTCCCAAACCAAAGAACATGCAGTTGGTCCAACAAGGCCACAGATCGAACCACTGGGATGGCGTGACCCTCCTTATCTTGAAAACGAGGCCACAGATCGAACCACTGAGAAGTCGTCACCCTCTTTATATTGAAATCTCTAGCTATAAATATACATATAATAATATTCCCTGCTATTGACATCACGTAAATTTATATTCCCTGCTATTGACATCACGTAAATTTGTAGCCACCTAGTGAAAACCCTAGCAAGAAGAAACTCCACCAAATGGAATACATATGTCAGATAATTACACTTGAAAGAATTACATCATAATAAATACATTTTCGGTTGGCTTGGCATGGAATAAGTATATACTTATGACCGGAATGACAATGTTGATGCATCAAAATCATGCATGAACCGTGGCATTTATGATAATACTAGCATACCCCCAAAGTAGGGGAAGGGAACGCCGAATAGAATTCAGAGTGTATATATTGGAATTTTTTATTTTTATTTTTTTAACTTATTTACTTCTTTTTTTTTTCATGTGAAAAAAACATTTTTACTGTTATTCTTTATTAAAATTAAATGAAACTTTCAGATTACATAAAAGTGACTTTCATGAATAGGAAAGTTCTTTCAGTTATGACAAATTTTATCTGTGAAATTTATTGGCAACTTTGTGTGGCTTAGACATATTGAAGCCTGCATGTTGTTTCTATATAATACTTCTTTATAGGATTTGCATTTTGTCGGATCTAACAATAGATCATTTTTTCCATTTCTTCATAAAATAACCATCCGAAGGGTTTCTTGAGGGCCTTTTTGGACAACCTGTCCGCTTCTTTGTTGAACTGTCTGTGGATGTGCATGAAGTTTTTCATCTCATAGCCTTTCTTTAAAGTTCTGATCTTTTCCTTCCAATGACTGAGATAATTTAGATCCAGATTAGATTTGTCATTTATCTAGTCAATGGTGACCTTAGAGTCGCCTGCAACCATTAGTTTTCTAATTGACCATTGTGTGGTAATTAATAGGATTCCCCACAGTCCCAACATCTCAGCTTTCATGTTGTTTCTTGTACCTCCGGCAAAAAGAGCTTTGATAGAATGGCTGGAACATAATTTTAAATAAAGACCTATGCCACAATTATTTTCTGCAGAAGCAATGTCAAATAAACCTATTGGATTATTGCTGAAGTAGATAGGGCTCAAAAACATCTCTAATTTATCATCTTCCTCTTTGTATGGTTGTTCTTTAATGGATTGAAGAGTTTTTTTTTTTTGTATCCAGGGGCCATTTCTGTTCCAATTCTCAAACAGTACTTTGTTTCTGTATTTCCAGATGTCCCACATAATCAGAAAAGGAATGTGTCTTGAATTTGGAAATTTGTAGAACCAACATTTTAAGTTTTCTTCAATGGTGGGATTCTGCTAATCAAAGTCAATCCTTAGAACTGTGAGGGATTTGTTCCAAATAATTTGTGTACTTTGGCAGTTTATAAAGAGATGAGTGACAGATTCCTCATCTTTTAAGTAGAGGGTGCATGCTGAGGGGCCAATGCCTCCTCTTTTCTGGTAATTGAGGCTTGTTAGTATGTAGTCCTCTAAGGAGAGCCACATGAAATAAATTAATTTGACTGGGATCTTAACCGTCCAGATTGCTTTATGCCACCACTTCTCTTCAGTCAAGTTGTTTGTATAAAGAATGGACTGGTATGCAAGTCTAGCGGTAACCTTACATGTTGATCGATTCCATGACCACACGAGCTTGTCTATTTATGAGTTTAAATAGATTCTGCCACTTCTCAAGCTTTGGACGAATCTTTTCCATTCAGTTCCAATTATCCCTTTTAATCCTAGTTGTTCAGAATCCATCCATGAATGGCACGCTTCAGTTGTGTCAACCACTTTAGCTTGAGATAACGTGTATACATTTTGACTGTTTAAAGCATGAAGAAGTGGTAACGATAGCTGGAAGTTGTCGTTGCATCCTATGAAGGGGTCGCGCCCAAGGATTGTGCACTGTCATGTCCCATTCTCCCATGCCAGCCACTGTTTAATTAATGGAAGAGAAATCTTCAGGTTTTTCCAGATAATGGAGGTGTTCTTGGTGGGGTGAGCAGCCTTATGTAGCCAGGAGGTTATGTCAATGCCTTTCAAATATTTCTTCTTGAGAACAGTGCTCCAAAGGTTCGATTCAAAGAGACCTCTCCACATGATTTGGTGGCCAGAGAAAGTGTGAACCAAAGAATATGTTTGATGCGCCATCCTCCTAAGTGTTTAGGCTTTGTTAGATTTTGCCATTTGGTAAGGTGGATACCAGTTCCTTTCTTGCCTCCTCTCCAAATGAATCTGCTGATCAAGAATTGGATGCGGTGAAGCACAGATGTCAGAGCTTTCGCGAGACTGATCCAATAAACGGGAATACTTTGTAAAACTGAGGATGCCAAGGTAAGCCTTCCTCCCAAGGAGAGCCAACGAAAGGTCCAATTCCCTATCCTTTTGTCGATTTTCTTGAGAAGCCACGTCCAATCGCTGGCTCTATAATTATTTGGTTTTAGAGAAAATCCAAAGTACTTTAATTCTTGGTCAAGGGATTCAATTTTTATATTGAAATCTAAAAGGAGGAAACGTATTAGTGCTGGGCCGATATTCTGTGCGATAAAGATAGACTTTTGGCAATTTATGGACATCCCAGTTGCATCGCAAAACTTGGAAAGGATAGCTCTAAATGTCTGTCAGTGTTCAAGTTTCTCAGAGCCCATGATGAGGACATCATCAACAAAAATAAGGTGTGAGATAAAAGTGCTTACAACTACTTTGAGACCTTGAAATGTTCCTGCTTCCACTGCTTGTATCATCATTCTATTGAGTGCTTTTATAACAAGTAGGAAGATCAAGGGAGACAACGGGCATCCTTGACGAAGACCCCTATGGAATTTGAGGAAATCTGTGGGGGTTCCATTCACAATAACTGTCATGTTGACCGAGGTAATGCAGCCCATAATCCATTTGGTGACATCCCAATCAAGTCCAATCTGGTCAAATAATAGATGGAGGAATTGCCAACTGACACTGTCATATGCCCTTTTTAAATCAAGTTTTAAGATGACCAAATTTATCTTTCTCAGCTTAGCAGAGTGGAGGCATTCTTGAGCGATGCTCACAATGTCAAAGATCAACCTATCCTTCAGGAAACCAAATTGTTCAGTGGAAATATATTTGGCTAGTGTATCTTTGATTCGGGAAGCAATAACCTTGTAAATGACTTTGTAGAAAAAGTTGCATAAAGCTATGGGTCTGAAGTCATTAAAAGTTTCAGGCTTACTAACTTTGGGGATAGGAGTGAAGAACGTGGATTTAAGAGCTCCCAGGATAACTCCAGTGATGCAAGACTCTTCCACCACTCTAACCAAATCCAGGCCCATAAGCTCAAAGAAGTTCTGAAAAATTTCCCGAGTCCATCCGTCTGGACCAGGACTTGTATCTTTGGGCATTTGGTCAATAGTGTCTTTTAGCTCTGAGAGTGTGACAGGTTTCCCAAGTGCCACATTGTTGGTTTCCTTGAAGAATCTTGGAACAACCTTCAATACTTCAAGCTGCACATCTATATTTTCAGTCTCATAGGCTTTATATTGTGTTCTGAAATGCTTGTAGGCTAGTTGGTGTAACTCAGTGTCGGAAGGAATAAAGGTTCCCTTCTGCATCACGCAAATCCCAGATAGTGTTGTGACTGCATCTACGAGTTGCATATTTGTGGGAAAAACTAGTGTTTTTATCTCTTTATCAATCCAGATCACCCGGCTTTGAAGTCTCCAAGAAGCCTCTTCCAATGATAATATTTCGTGCTTCTTTTGAGTAAGATCCTGTAGTAAATTTAGTTCCTCTGCATCAAATAAATGTGCAGAACTGTTGGCAAACAGTGTTGAGATTTGTTTTTCTATGAGTGTCAGGTTTGCATTTAAAATTTGTTTCTTAATGAGTTGTTAGTTTACAACTTTTTCCTTCAGAAATTTAAGCTTCCCACAGAGTAGACGTATGGTGGATGACTCTGTCCTCTCCTGTAAGTCCACCCAAGTATTATGCACAAGTACCTTGAAGTCGGGATCTGTAATCCAAGTGTTGTTGAACTTGAAAGGAGCTTTCGAAGATCAAGGGGATCCACCGAAATGAAAGCATATCAGTTGGTGATCTGAAATCTGTGAGAAATCTACCCAAGATCTGAAATGATGGTGGCCTTCGACTGGTTTGGAGGCTAAGAGAAAGTGGTCAAGGCGTTTTGAAATACGATTGGTCCTGGATCTGCCATTTTTCCAGGTGGAAGAGATGATAGAGGGCTGGAGATCAATAAGACCAGATCTGAAGAGAAGGGATTTAAAAAAAACGGCCAGTGGATCTGTCCTATCAGACTCACCCCACACTTCATTAGACAAGAGGGTAAGGTTGAGATCACCCCCTATAATCAGGTTATCTGCATGGAGGAGGCCCGAATCGAATAATGCTTGCCATAAGGACTCTCGATCTTTGGATGGAGTGTAACAGTTGAGGATATTAAAGAAGGAATTTGATGGATTAACCCTGCCAAAAGATAAAATTCATGTTGACATGCCTACAGCTTTTAAGTCTGCCACATCGGAGTTCCAACCAGTGATAAGGCCACCAGAGTGACCAAGTGAGTCAACGACAACAGTGGACAATTGGGGAAGGCATTGTAGGAAAATTTCCTTTGCTTTCTCACCCAGAACCATGGTTTCTTGGAGAAAAACAACATCGGGCTTAATCTTAGAAAGTAACCTTTTGAGCGAAGTTATATTTAAGGGGCTTCTAAACCCATAGATATTGAGTGAAAGGAGGAGCATTAGGAGACAAAAGTGGACAGCTAAGGTGCTCTAAGGTCCATAGGAGAGAGGTCGATTGGGTCAGAAGCATAAAAGGAGGTAAGTTGGTGGGGAGGCTCAGTTTTAATGAAACCAGCTAGCCCAACCTCCACTGAACTTGGGGTTTTTTGGGGGGTCTGGAGTGACCTTTTCTTATAGTGACATTGGACCGATCTAGGGGAGGGGAGGGGAAAGAGTGTGTGACTGTGAGTGGAATGGGGGAAAGAGTAT
>ML836357.1:23870-36870 GCA_009831015.1 Picea engelmannii | reverse complement strand
GGGGGGGGTCGATAAGGCAGGGGTGGGGGGAAGTCATTCTTTTCCCTTTTTAAATTCCATATATTTCATAGATGACATTTTCCATTTATAGTTACCTAACTCTTAAGCTTAAAAAAAAAAAAAAAAAACCATTTTGATGATGAAAAGAGATGAAAGGGTTTTTCCAAAAAACTGTTCTTGGTTGACATGGTTTAATGATGAAACTGTGCACTCTCTTGTGATTAACCATACAAGGAACACCTACTTCAACATGCCTACAAGATCACTCTCCACAAACATATAACAATGAAATTCATTTGTAATCAATTCTCTATGTATGGCTATACCCTGCTCTAGACCTGCAAGGTTGGTGCAAGTTGAGGGAATGGTAGAAAATATGTTTGATCTTGGCCTCAACTTCTCCAATTGCATTTATTTGAAACCAAGAAGTCAACTCTTCTTCTCAAGTACCAAAGGAAGGTGGACTTGTTTCAAACACAAGCAGTTAAATTTTGAGCTTGATTTCTTATGCGGATTAATTCTTTTGTTTTCTTCAATACTTTGATTCCAGCTTAATACACTTCAACAATACCAAATCATAATCAAATATAAATAACTATGTAGATAAGTAAGAATGCACATCAACAACACATATACCCTGGGGAAACCCTGTACAGGGAGAAAAACCCTACCAAATGATATTCCTTTATTGCATTAATAATGTAAGATCACTTACAAATATCCACCATGAATGTTTTGCTCTTAAAGAGCTTGCCAAGATGACTTTGACCTGAAAAATACCTAAAAGACCTTGCTGAAATACACCTCTGATATGTTGTCTCTATTGTTGATATATAACACTGATATGTTGCTTTGGTATGCTGCCACTTTATCACTGATGTGTGCCTCTATTGCTTCACCCTTAACCTGCATCTCAAAACTGTGTTGAAGAGAGGGGTCGACCTCTGCTTATATAGGCTGAAGAGGAGAAGAGGAGAGACTCAAAATAGTAACCTGTTTGCATGTTTTAATCATAACTCAGCTTCATACTTTATTTTGAACTTGAAACTAGACTTGAGACTGGTATACTTTAGTTCAAAAATAGAACTAGACTTGAGACCTCAGTTACAACTCAACATTACACTTTAGTTCGAAAATATAACTAGACTTGAGACTGGTATGCTTTAGTTCGAAAATAGAACTAGACTTGAGACCTCAGTTACAACTCAACATTACACTTTAGTTCGAAAATAGAACTAGAGTTGAGATGTTAGTTGCAACTCAACATTACACTTTAGTTATAAAATAGAACTAGACTTAAGACTTCAGTTGCACCTCAGCATTACACTTTAGTTCTAAAATATAACTAGACTTAAGACTTTAGTTGCAACTCAGCATTACACTTTATTTCTAAAATAGAACTAGACTTGAGACTTTAGTTACAACTTGACTCTTTACAAGGAAATTCAAAATTCTCTTCATGGTGGATAATGTTACACGTGCCAACGCACTAGATCAATACATTTACATCATTTGCAATACTAGGAATATCGTTTGTTTCTATCTCATAGGAATTTTATATTCAACCTAACTTTTGCTAGATGCCTTGACTTTTTCTCATGGCTCACAAGGTTTGACTAGGCTCACAGAGGTTGTACGTTCCCCTTAATTTTTTCACTAGTCTGTATATGCTCACAGAAGTTGTACGTTCCCCCTGAATTTTGCACTAGACTTTCTATGTTCACAGAGGTTGTACGTTTCCCCTGACTTTTGCATTATACTCACATAGCATCTCATTCATCCTGAATTTTGGTTTGACTCACAGAGGTTGTACATTCCCCTTGGCTTTTATCAATACCTCACAAGACTGGTTGATTCTCCAAATCTCCATGGCTAGCCTCAGGGTGGCCCATATGGCCTCTCATTGGAGAATGGTTGTCAATGCTACCAAATTTAACACTCCTTCTTAGTGAGGGATTCATTCTCAGCCACACCAAGATTTCCTCTCAGCTACACAAACTGTCTTGAGGTTAGAGGCTTGGTCAAGATATCAGCTACCTGCTCGCTCGTGGCTATGTACTGTAACTTTACAATTTTTCTCTGGACCAAGTCTCGGATGTAGTGGTACCTCATGTCAATATGTTTTGACCTGTCATGAAATACCAGGTTCTCTGTCAATTTTATGCAACTTTGATTATCATAGTGAACCACCGTCGTCTCGAGCTTGTCACCAAACAACCCAAAAACTAATTTTCTGAGCCATACTGCTTCCTTGCTAGCATCACTTGCTGCAATGTACTCAGCCTCTATTGTACTCTGTGCAATGGATCCCTGCTTCCAACTTGACCAAGAGATCATAACAGATTCTAAACTGAAGCTGCAAGATACCGGATATAATAAATATGCAGAACAGAAATAAAATGCTAGAAAAGGTAGAATAACAGTAATATATCCAACATAATCTCCACAATAACACATAAATGATATAATAACAACCACAAAAATAGCACTTTGATTCAGAAAGAAATGTTCACAGGCCTCTTCGAGGGAGCAACCTCCAATTGAGTAGCACTCTGTTACAATAATCTCCAAGCTAGAGTTTTCATACCCTCGACCCTTATTTATACTAAATATGTCTATCAAGAGAAGCATCTAGAGGAAGATCCTTCTAGAAGCTGAAGCTTCTATTAGGTCTTCTTACATCTGCCTTATTCTATTTTATTGAAATTCCTTATTAATATTGACCTTTATTACATCCGAATATATTGATCTACCTATGTGCAGGTTAGGACCCTAACATATTCGTCCCCTTAAAAACAACCTTGTCCTCAAGGCTTGAGATGTGGAAACTGTTGTAGAACGGTAGCTAGTTCCCAAATGGCATCTGTTGGAGTCGTATCTTTCCAATGGACTATCACTTCCTTGATGGTTCTCTGACGTTGGCGACGCTCACGCTGGTCCAAAACTGCTTCTAGTTGTAGAAAAATGGATCCTTCTTCAGCTAACTCGGGAAGGTTGGTTTGAGTTTGGCACCTAGTTCCAATCACCTTCTTTAAGCATGAAACATGAAAAACTGGATGCAGCTTCGATTGACTGGGAAGAGCTAACTGATATGCGACTTGTCCCACATGCTTGAGAACTGTATAAGGACCATAAAATTTGGGTGCTAGCTTCTGACAATCCTCAGCCTTGAGGGAAGTTTGCTTGTATGGTTGTAGTCGCAGAAACACCTGATCCCCTTCTGTAAATTGACATTCAGAGCGACCTTGATCTGCTTGTTGCTTCATGTGATTTTGTGCCATGACCAAGTTCTCTTTAAGGGTATGAAGAATATCCTCTCGAACTGTAAGTGTTTGGTCAACCGCCTAGACCGTCGAGGTACCCGGTAAGTATGAGAGAACTGAAGGTGGCTTCTGTCCATATACCACTTCAAAAGGAGTCATGCGAGTAGTTGTATGGTAGGAAGTGTTGTACCACCATTCGGCTAGGGGTAGCCATTGAGCCCATTGATGTTGTTTTTCAGAGGCAAAACACCTCAAATATGTTTCCAAACACATCAAGTTTAGTAAAGAATTGGGCACCACTAAATTCATCCAAGAGGTCATCAATGACAAGAATGGGAAATTTGTCTTTAATGGTCAGTTTGTTGAGGGCACAAAAGTCAGGACCCATTCTCCAAGAACCTTCTTTCTTCAGGACCATGACTACAGGAGAAGAGTAAGGGCTCGTACTAGGGCGGATAACGCCTGCATTAAGAAGTTCCTGGACCATTTTCTCAATTTCATTTTTTTGTGAAAAGGGGTGGCGATATGGATGGATATTGGGAGGAAGGCTTCTGGGTACAAGGGGAATGGAATGATCATGAACACCGTGGGAAGGAGGGAGTCCTTGGGGAGTGGAAAATACCATTTGATGTTTAGAAAGGAGAGCTTGGAGGTCATGCGACACCGGGGGTGTCTCTATTTCTTGTATGGCATGGAGTTGGGCAATGACACCAGAATGACCTTTTTTGAGCATCTTTTCCATGCGATGGGAACTAATGACCTCAGGTGAACCAGCAGTGATGCATTGGAATTTATATTGGTGGCCTTCCTGGTCGAATTGCATGGTTAATGCCTTAAAATTCATGAGAATGGGACCCAAAGTTCTTAGCCAGTCTGCACCCAACACTATGTCACAACCACCCATGTCGATAGAAATCATATGGGATTTTAGGTGGTAGTCACCAATTTGGAGACACACATTTTCACAGCGCCCTCCACATTTCATGGAACTACCATTGACAATCATGATTTGGAAATTTTTGACATCATGGATGTAGCAATGAGTTTCTTGAGCAATGCGGCGATGAATAAAATTATGGGTGCTTCCACTATCAACCAGAATGATGACCTTCCGATGCTTGATGTAATTGATTAACTTGAGGGTTTGGGGAATGGAAAAGTCAGTGAGAGCATTGAGGGAAATGATGGGTTCTACTTTGGGAGAGTTTGAGGGAGGGGTTATGTCAGTGATTTCAAGTGACTCAGACATAAGGGGAGTTTCAACATCTTCTTCCGAAATATCCTTAGAGATGGCCATAAAAAGATTTTGTTCCTTACACTTGTGGCCCTGGAAATATTTGTCATCACAATTATAACAAAGGCCTTTGAGTTGGTGTTCATCCATTTTAGCCCTGGTCAATTTTTGGATCTTTAATGGAGCGGAGGGAGTAGTGGGAGTGACGGGTTTAGGGCAAGGGATAAATGAGGGTTTTTAGTTTTGAGATGATACAACCTATTGTGCTTCTTTATCTCTTTTAGTAGCCTCCACCCAAGTCAAGGGTCGATCCATGAGGACATGGGCCCGAATCTCCTCCTTGAGGCCATTGATAAAACACTCTTGAAAGAAAGCATCAGTCATGCCCTCTGTTCGAAAAGCCAGGCGCTCAAAGGCAGCTATGAAGTCTTCTACTGTTCTGGATTGTTTCAACTTTGTCAAACGGCCCAAATGGTTGGTGTCCATATCAAAGCGTTCATAAAGCTCAGTCACAAATTGGGTCCAAGCAATATACCCTTGACGGGAAGTTTTTCTCCATTACCAACGTTCTTGATCTAGATGGAGAACACCATACGAGAGTTTGGCCAAGTCATCTGTGATGCCATATAAAGAGAAGTAATGTTCCAATTGGGTTACCCAACCAGTGGGGTCCGAGCCATCAAATTTGGTCACATCCACCCACGGAAGGCGTAGGTCACGTTGAAAGTGATGGTGCTGAAAGGTATGGGAATGGGAGGAATGTTCACCTTCAGTCTTTGGAGGTGCTTCAGAGAAATGGTCATCTATAGGGATCTTCAGTTTGGTGCAGAGGGATGCAAAGATAGATTCAAGCTGGGTGGTCAGTTCTTGTTTGACTTCCTCCATTGAGGACTACATGGTTGTATTTATGGTTGTATTGATGGATGAATCGATGGAGGCAATAGTAGCACTGAGTTGTTTCACTTCTTTTTGGGTCTCGAGGAAACCAGATTGCAAGGTGTTGAAGCGAGTTTCCAAATCTTGGCTACGAGTATGGGCCATGAGGATGGCTGAACTAAAAAGGGGCGGGCGGGGTAATTTTTTTTTCCGAAAAATGATATGGATGAATGTGATAAGGGCAAAGAGATGAATCCAATGGAATAGGTCTCAAATAATGGTGAAAAAAATTCTAGACTTGCGGAGTTATACTCCGGTCTGAAGAATAATGAGGTGATGAAATCCCCAAATGCTTAACCAGAAAGAAATGTGTATTTACTTGGCAACCCAAACACAGTTGTGCGATAATAGATCTGGTCTATTTTAATTTATTTATGTTTCTGTCCCCCAAGGGTTAGGTATTCAAGGGTTCTACAGAAAAGGGTTTTCCCTGTGCTATAGCTCTCTGATATATGTTCAAGGTCCAACAGTAGTACTTGGCCCAATATCTCAGGGAACTATCTAAGGAGGATAGACCGTACCCTTAGCCATACTACTCGACTACCCAGGTACTAGAGAGTATCTTCCTGAGTGTTGTTCTTGGTGACACTATAGCAGTCTAGCGACCGATAGTTTTATCTAAAGAGGGCTTAAGGAAATCTAGGCCAATCCATACACAGGTGTTGTATGATGCGCTACCACTTGAAGGGGTACCAACAGGGGTTACAAGGGTGGCCAACATATGTGCGCTTAAGAAGCACTTGTATTTCCTGCATGTATGAATCCCTCGACTGCGGTTTTATGCGCGTAACGACAGATCTCTGTGGATTAAAGACGTTGGAATACGTCTCTACCCTGAAAAAAAATTCCCACAATTTCTGCCAAGGAAAGTGCTCTGATACCACTTGCAAGATACTAGATATAATAAATATGCAGAACATAAATAAAATTCTAGAAAAGGCAGAATAACAGTAATATATCCAACATAATCTCCACAATAACACAGAAATGATATAAGAACAATAACAAAAATAGCACTTTGATTGAGAAAGCAATGTTCACAGGCCTCTTCGAGGGGGAAACCTCTAATCGAGCAGTGCTATGTTACAATAATCTCCAAGCTAGGGTTTTCATACCCTTGACCCTTATTTATACTAAATATGTCGATCAAGAGAAGCATCTAGAGGAAGATCCTTCTAGAAGCAGAAGCTTCTATTAGGTCTTCTTACATCTGCCTTATTCTATTTTATTGAAAGGCCTTATTAATATTGACCTTTATTACATCCGAATATATTGATCTACCTATGTGCAGGTTAGGACCCTAACAGAAGCAGTATCCAGAAGTACTCTTTTGATCCACTGGGCTTCCTCCCCAGTCAGCATCTGCATACCCATGCATAAATAAACCACCACTGGATGCATATCTCAGACCATAAGTAATGGTCCCTTTGAGATATCTCAATATGTGATTTGTTTCCACCCAATGTCTCTGTCTCAGTTCGGTCATGAACTGACTCATCGCAATCACTACATAGCATAGATACGGCCTAGTGTGGATCATGTACATCGATGATCCAATCAATTGCCTATACATGGTGGGATCCACTAAATCCGTACCTGTATCAGAATCATGTAGCTTCCTTAGGTTGTTAACCATCAGATTAGACATGGATTTTCAATCCATCATACCAAACCTCTTTAGTACATCCACTGTGTATTTTCCTTGTGCCAAAAATATCTCTCCATGTCTTTTCCATACTTCCAATCCTAGGAAGTAATGCATCAAGACTAAGTCTTTCGTCTCAAATTCTAAGGTTAGCTCCCTCTTACACCAGGCTATTAGCCCTTCATCTCCTATTAGAAAGAGATCATCAACATACAAGATTAGTATAACAGGTTGGTTACCTCTTACCTTGAAGTACATATTTGCATCATCATCACTTTTCTGAAATCCCAGGCTTTTAAGAAATCCATCAATCATGTCATACCAAACTCTGGGAGCCTTCTTAAGACCATACAAGTCCTTCCTTAGCTTGCATACATGAGTGCCTTTGTTATGTAGTAAAAAACCATGTAGTTGTTCCACAAAGACCTCATGTTCAATCTTTCCATTCAGGAATGTTGTTTTTACATCCATCTGATGTAGTTTCCAACCAAGAACTGGAGCTAAAGAAATAATAGTTCGAATGGAGGTATAATTGGCTATAGGAGCAAAAGTCTCTTCGTATTCAATTCCTTCTTTCTGATTGAAGCCTCTGGCTACAAATCTTGCTTTGAACTTTTCCACACTTCCATCAGCTGCATGTTTGATCTTATAGATCCATTTGGAATAAACCACTTATTTGTCTTTTGGCCTCGACACAATGTCCCAAACATTGTTCTTTATAATAGAAACGTATTCCTCAAGCATGTAATCCTTCCATACTTGTAATTTATCTTCTTATTCAAATGAAGAAGGTTCGGCATCACTAATGCTTCTCATCAATGCAACATAGCCTCCAAACCTATGAGGCATGTTCCTTTCCCTAAAATTTCCTTTGGGAGCAACTATCTTTTTTTCTTCCTGCATTATTTCTTTAAGCCACCCTGGCTTCCTTTTGGATGGAGTCTCTTCAAGAGTTCTTTATAACACTTCATCAGTTCTAGGGGCTCATTATTTGTCTCTTCACGAGGTTCCTCCCTCTTATCATCTGACTCTTCATTTTCAGAAGAGGGTGAAGTTGGCTGGACTGCTTCTGATTCCTGTTGAAGCTCTCTGGATTTCTTAAATGTGGCTTCCTCATGGAAAGTCACATCTATTCTTACCTCTATTTGCCTCTGACCTGGTACATAAATCCTGTAATCCTTGGAGTTCTCATTGTACCCCACAAAAACCCCTTTCTTTCCTGAGGGTTCCATATTTGTCCTCTTTTCCTTAGGGACATGAATATACACAGGACACCCAAATATCCTTAGATTCCCTACATCAGGTTTGATCCCTGAGAAGACCTCTTCAGGAGTCTTGTCCTTCAAGATAGCATGTGAACACATGTTCTGAATATACATGGCAATGGAGGTAGTTTCTGCCCATAAATAATTTGGCAGATCTTGGTCAAACATCATTACTTTCACTGCCTCACAAATAGTCATGTTTTTCCTCTTAGCAACACCATTTTGTTGAGGGTTATATGGCACAGTCAACTGTCTCTTGCTTCCTGTTTACTTGCACATTTCCTCAAACTGTAGAGATTCAAACTCTCCTCCATTGTCTGTTCTAAGGATTTTGATGTGTTTCCCTATTTGCTTTTCAATAAAGTCTTTATACTCTTTGAATTTATCAAATGTGTCACTTTTAGCTTTAAGAAAATATATCCAACATTTTCTTGAGTAATCATCAATAAAAATGACATAATACAAACAACTACTGAGTGAGGGAGATAACATGGGACCACATACATCATAATGAACCAGATCTAAGAAGCCATGAGCTTTGTTGTCACTACTAGGAAATGCTTTCTTTATATTTTTACCTACCATGCATCCCTTACAAATTTCATTTTTACTAAGAGAAATAGACGGTATGCCACATACCATGTTCTGTAGATCTGGAAGAGATTTGTAATGAAGATGTCCAAGTCTTATGTGCCACAACTCACTGGAGCTAGTCACATCATGAGTCAATGCTTGAACTGACAGTAGTGACACGATGTACAATCCTCCACTACGAGTTCCAGTGGGTTCTGTTGTACTTAAGTGGCTACCTTTATCCCATAGTAATGTCTTCCTGTCCTTAAATATCACCCAATATCCCTTGTCCTCAAGGGTTGCAACTGATAGTATATTCTTCTTGAGCCCTGGAACATATAACACTTCATCAATATGAAGTCTAGTCCCATATTCCAATCTAAAGGAGATATAGCCTACTCCCTCTATCTTGTAACATTTTTCATCCCCAAGCTTAACCTTCTCTCCAAAAGATTTTGTCTCGAAATCTGAGAGGATCTCCTTGTACCCTGTCATCTGCTTTGATGCACCACTGTGTACTAACCAATTTTTCGGCCCTGTGAAAAATGAATTGGATAAGGCAAAAACCAAGTAATATTCTTTTCTATTTTCTTTCTCATTGGAAGGACTTTTCTGATTACTTTTGGATTCATCATCCTCAGCAATTGAGGCATGATGTTTCCCTTTCCTTGGATATTTCTTTCTAAACCAACAATCTTTAGCAAAATGAACCAACTTATTACAACTAAAGAATTTAATCTTAGATGTATCAATATTATTGCCTTTGAATGTACCTTTGGTGTTTGGCTTCCTCTAATAGCCTTTCAGGAAAGTTCCTTTCTTCTTTCCCTTGAATCTTGATGTTAAATTTGAGTGCTCTTCTTTCGTTGGCTCGCTCTTGGTAGATGTGTGACTCACCTCCTGGAGGAAATCATGCCATAACCTCTCAAACGTGGGTTGAATCTCTCTCCCACTTACACTGGATAAGAAGGTCTCCCATGAAGAAGGAAGACCGTAAAAAATGACCTGCACTAAATCATCATCGTCCACTGTCACCCCTATGACCAAAAGATGATCTCTGATCTGGGCTATCCTGGAATGGAAATATGCCACTAATTCACCTTTCTCCATCTTCAAATACTTAATCTTGTGCTTAAGTGTCCTCTTCTGACTTGGAGTCTATTTCTCATACAGATTCACCAAGGTATCCATACAGTCCTTGGCAGTCATTAACGAAGTCATTGCAGGCATTATATTGTCTTTGACTGAATCAAAGATGATTCACTTTTCCTTTTCTTGACTCTTCCTTAAGGTCACTCTTCCTGCATTATTTGTGGGTTCCTCCACCACTATGGTCACATACTGCTCAAGATCATGCTCCTGTAAGATATTTGTTATTCGGAGCTTCCACACATTGAAGTTGGCAGCTCCTTCAAGCCTATCCTTAGCCCTGATTGAAATGGAGGATGCCATGGACCTCACGCTGGAAACTTAATCAAGCTAGCTTGGATCTGTGTGTACCTGTTGTTGCACTTCAACACGTTTGACACGCCCTAAGCTTTGATACCAAGTTAAATTTTGAGCTTGATATCTTATGCGGATTGATTCTTTTATTTTCTTCAATACTTTTATTCCAGCTTAATACATTTCAACAATACCAAATCATAATCGAATAGAAATAACTATGTAGATAAGTAAGCATGCACATCAACAACACATATACCCTGGGGAAACCCTGTACAGGGAGAAAAACCCCAGCAAACAATATTCCTTTATTGAATTAATAATGTAAGATCACTTACAAATATCCACCATGAATGTTCTTCTCTTAAAGAGCTTGTGAAGATGACTCTGACCTGACAAAGACCTAAAATACCTTTCTGAAATACACCTCTGATATGTTGCCTCTATTGTTGATCTACAACATTGATATGTTGCTTTGGTATGTTGCCACTTTATCACTGATGTGTGCCTCTATTGATTCACCCTTAACCTGCATCTCAAAACTGTGTTGAAGAGAGGGGTCGACCTTTGCTTATATAGGTTGAAGAGGAGAAGAGGAGAGACTCGAAATAGTAACATGTTTGCATGCTTTAATCATAACTCAGCTTCATACTTTAGTTCGAACTTAGAACTAGACTTGAGACTGGTATATTTTAGTTTGAAAATAGAACTAGACTTGAGACTTCAGTTACAACTCAACATTACACTTTAGTTCGAAAATAGAACTAGACTTGAGATTGGTATGCTTTAGTTCGAAAATAGAACTAGACTTGAGGCCTTAGTTACAACTCAACATTACACTTTAGTTTGAAAATAGAACTAGACTTAAGACGTCAGTTGCAACTCAACATTACACTTTAGTTCTAAAATACAACTAGACTTAAGACTTCAGTTGCAACTCAACATTACACTTTAGTTCTAAAATAGAACTAGACTTAAGACTTCAGTTGCGACTCAACATTACACTTTAGTTCTAAAATAGAACTAGACTTAAGACTTCAGTTGCAGCTCAACATTACACTTTAGTTCTAAAATAGAACTAGACTTGAGACTTTAGTTACAACTCGACTCTTTACAAGGCAATTCAAAATTCTCTTCATGGTGGATAATGTTACACATGCCAACACACTAGATTAATACATTTACATCATTTGCAATATTAGAAATATCGTTTGTTTCTATCTCATAGGAATTTTATATTCAACCTAAATTTTGCTAGATGCCTTGACTTTTTCTCATGGCTCACGAGGTTTGAATAGGCTCACAAAGGTTGTATGTTCCTCCTGACTTTTGCACTAGTATATCTATGCTCACAGAGGTTGTACATTCCCCCTGAATTTTGCACTAGACTGTCTGTGTTCACAGAGGTTGTACGTTCCCCCTGACTTTTGCATTAGACTCACATAGCATCTCATTCATCCTGAATTTTGGTTTGACTCAGAGAGGTTGTATGTTCCCCCTAGCTTTTGTCAATACCTCACAAGACTGGTTGATTCTCCAAATCTCCCTGGCTAGCCTCAGGGTGGCCCACATGGCCTCTCATTGGAGAATGACTGTCGATGTTGCCAATTTTAACAGAAATCATGCAATGTCTTGTGATTAAACATACAAGGAATCCCTACTTCAACATGCCTACAAGAGCACTCTCCACAAACATATAAGACTGAAATCCATTTGTAGTCAATTCTCTATGTATGGCTATACCCTGCTCTAGACCTGCAAGGTTGGTGCAAGTTGAGGGAATGGTAGAAAATATGTTCGAGCTTGGCCTCAACTTCTCCAATTGCATTTATTTGAAACCAAGAATTCAGCCCCTCTTCTCAAGTAGCAAATGAAGGTGGACTCGTTTCAAACACAAGCAATCATAATTCAATACATTTTAAATTGAAGACACTTTACACAATTAATAACATGCAACATATGTGACTAATGCATTATTCAATGATGCTACCTTACTCATAAATGCAATGACCAAATGATTTTTCATTGTTGTGTAAGTAAGGATTCCTTGGATAAATTTATAATGCACCAGATCTTTAGCATTCAATGAGTTATATCTAGGAGGATTCATACCTGATTTAATTACATAGGAAGACCTAAATCTCGTCACTCTCACATATTAGCTTGTGTTTGTACATGTTCTAAACAATAGTTATTTCAGATGGTTGTCATATGAAAATATTTTTGCTCAGGGGTTGAATAAGTTTGAAAAGAACATGTTTTTGTCTGAGATTATTGAAAACTCTAAGGTGAAAATTATACACATGAAATGCTATGATAGTTATCTCTGCCTAAGAGATATGTAAAAACATTAGAGGAGTATTTCATGTATTTTCTATTATGACAGGATTGAATGAAAGTGTTTTATTCCTTCCAATAAATAAATATGTGAGCGAAAAGTAATTTGACATTATGGTTATCTTGCTATAACTCACATGGAATAAAGTATTATGTGCAAATTGATGTTATGGACGAACCTAATCCTCTGTGGTTGCAAGAAGTGCTTAGTTCCATATGTAGCCTATTAGTGGAGAAAAAGGAGTGGAGACTTGTAATACTTGTTTTTGTAATAACCACAATTTCCAAAGAAAGGGACATAAAT
>ML836356.1:9325-38883 GCA_009831015.1 Picea engelmannii | reverse complement strand
CTCTTGATATGGAAGAGATTAATTTCTCCAAAGCTTTCAACAATAGTCCTGATTCGTTGAAGGATGCCATTTAAAAGGTTTTTCTCCACTGTTTGTTTTTTGAGAATTGCTTTAACTATCAACATAGAATCTAAATATAGATCAATGATATAGATTTAAATATTGATATGGATAGTATCTTAGCAAAGGTTAATGTACCTGTCCCTCTTAGTACTGATATTGTATATTTTTTTTAAATACCTACAAGATAGTCGCTATTGCGACATCTTGGAGTGTCGCTCCCATAGCAACCACGTCGGAGATGATACCTCTTAATGTCGCTCTTCCCACGTTCTAGACGTCTCTCTTGCCACCTTCAAGACGTCGGTCTTGCCACGTTCAAGATGTCTCTATTTCCACGTCTAAGACGTCTCTCTTGCCACGTTCCTGGCGTCTCTCTTCCCACGTTCTAGACATCTCTCTTGCCACCTTCAAGACGTTGGTCTTACCATGTTCAAGACGTCTCTCTTGCCACATTTAAGACGTCGCTCTTGCCACGTTCAAGACATCGCTCTTGCCACGTTCCAGATGTCTCTCTTTCCACGTTTAAGATGTCTCTCTTGCCACATTTAAGACGTCTCTCTTGCCACGTTCAAGACGTCTCTCTTGCCATGTTCCAGATGTCTCTATTGCCATGTTTCGGACGTCTCTCTTGCCACGTTCAAGACGTCGGTTTTACCACGTTCAAGACGTCACAATAACAACGAAATCTATGTTGTCGGAAAACAGACGTCATGTGAAACAACGTTTGAGGGGGTCCGTTGTTTGTCGTTCTCCCGACAATATAAAGTGGCAATTGCGTCGAATGCGCCGTCGGAATTTGACCCAAATGTACTAGTGTTTTTAGGCGCACGATAGCTCGTTGGAAAGTTCTAAACGAGAATAATAATTTTCGATTGGCCTAGATTAGTGGATTTGGTAGGCACATGGGCCCAAAATCCCCAAAAAACATCGTTTAGGGCCTCAAAATGGCCCCGAAAGTTTGGAACCTGAAAAACTGTCGAAAAATTGCCAAGGTTGAAAACTGTTTTTTGAGCTAGTGGAATAGGTGGGTGGCCACCGATATCCACCTGGATCATAAAGTGTGAGGTCAAAAGGGGTTTCTGATGGCCGAAATACTTTACAAACAAAATCACAAAGCTTTGGGCGAAGGAACCTGGAAAGAAACCATCATCTAACCTGCATAATAAAAGCATCCTCGAGGTGGGCATACCCATGCTCGGTAATAAAAAATAAGCATAGCCACCAAAGAATAAACTGTAGATCAATGCATGGTACAAGTAACTAGATCATGGCCATGAAAGAATACACTATGGATCCATGTCACAAGTGAGAGCATAGCCACGGGCAAGTACAAATGTGGATCTATGTCACGGGATACAAATTAGTGAGAGAACTCAATGCCTGAGCGATCTACGAAGTACTCATGAATAATTCCATCAGAGTTAGGGAGGGAATACGATCAAGGAATGAATGGTACCAACCCATGGTCTTTGTCCCAAATCCCAATGGTATGAATCTACAACATGTGAATCAATGAGTTGAGGTCGAGCATGGTAGAAACTATTTGATTACTAGTCATTGATGGAGACCATTACCATAC
The DNA here is from genome assembly GCA_009831015.1 of Picea engelmannii. Lineage (NCBI taxonomy): Eukaryota > Viridiplantae > Streptophyta > Pinopsida > Pinales > Pinaceae > Picea > Picea engelmannii. The sequence goes on along the minus strand of ML836356.1, from coordinate 37,241 downwards.
ACGAAGGAATCCACCGATGATTAATATGGACCCCAATATACCTAGTACAATGTAACAAGTGTGAATAGTTGAGTTGAAGTCAAACACTCATAGATTCATTCAACATGAGCCAATGATGTAAACCCACTATTGAAATGCAAGGAAGCCTGCCATTGATGTTTGGAAGTCCCAAGGTACTAACTAGTTTCTAGATTTCAAACCTAGATAATGATCTTGAGTCGACCAGATGAAATCTGTTGAAGGAGGGCCTTGATGTATCCCCCATCAACCGAAAAAAAACTTATAAAGGTAGATGGTGTGAAGAGGGTAAGAGTAGAGCACAACTGACTCGGGGATGGACATGATGAATGTGATAAAGGAATGAAATTGGTTGACATGAGCTAACTTCCCTTGACCAAATCAGCACAACAAATGACTTGAATTGGCATCATTGACTAGTTAATGACCAAAAGACTTGTCGTGGATGACTGGAAGAGTAACCAATCTATGGAGTTCGAGAACTCATGGAGATGGTAATTGCTAGAAAAATAGGTGTACTCGTTTCACCATAGACAATGTAGCAATATTGTCACCCAACCATAGGCCGAAGCCACCCCCGAGCACCTTAACCTTGACAAAGACAATAATTTCGGAAGCAACCCTAGAACCAGTAGTCAATCAATGTAGTGTACCTCTCTCAATATTTAGCGCACAAGGTAGAAATTCCAAACCATAACCAAGAGAAAGTCCAATCCTAAAACCAAAAATACAAGTTGCAGTAGTTGTAGCTGCAGCTACTCTCCATACTTGAGCACTTACTAAATTTCTACAGTGCGCACTAAATTTCTGCAGTTGCGAGTTTTTGTGTACAAATGATCTCTGACATCCTGTATTTATACTGCTCTTTCTTAGTTGTCTAGGCCGACTTCTCTTTCTGGAGGCTAAAGACTCAATATTAATTATTTTCTTTAGCCGACTTGTTTTATAGGTTTATTTCCAAAGCTTTAGGGTTTCTTCTTGTTTTCCGGAATATTCTATTCTTATCAGGGTTACACGTGGAGGTTAATACCTCCCACAACTGCCATAATATCAACACTCCCTCCTAGTTAGGGAGGTATTGAAAACAATTTTTCTAACTGAGAAGAGGTTAGTTGGGGAATCATACATCTTCTTAGATGAGTCAAGATGAGAGATGTAGGGTATCAAGTGGTCTTTTACAGAGTCCACTATGATACTCATAACATTGATGTAATTTTCTTGAACTTTTCCATAACTGCAACATTCTGAGGTTCCTTCTCTTTTCCTTCTTCAACTTGTGGTTCCATGATATTTCCTTTCACAATATCCAATAATTTATTCTTGGAAAGGATGAGGTCAATCCTTGTCTTCCATGCTCTGAAGTTAGAATCCCCTTCTAACTTGTTTTCTAACTTCATAGAATAAGTCATGACTGCTTTGACTTTGTCAACCTTTGACTTTGACCAAAAACTAAAACTTGACGTCTTATCTTGTTGAGAGTGCCAATAGGTGTGCTAATTTAGGGAGCACTAGTCTATCCAAAAATTAGGTCAATTTCTTCACTTAAGGTGCCTCAACAAGAGGGTTTGGGTTTCGTTGCTGCAATAAAAACTTTGACTGCAACTGCAACTGTAACTGGGAAAATTCTCCCAATCTATCTTCCAGGGGTTAGAATTTCCGAAGATAGTGTGGGCCCATAACCTGTTAGAAAAATAGGTTGTCTCGTTTCACCATAGACAATATAGAAATATTGTCAACCAACCATAGGCCGAAGCCACCCCCGAGCACCTTAACCTTGACAAAGAGAATAATTACGGAAGCAACCCTAGAACCAATAGCCAATCAATGTAATATACCTCTCTCGACAGCTAGCGCACAAGGTAGAAATTCCAAACCATAACCAAGAGAAATTCCAAGCCTAAAACCAAAAATACAAGTTGTAGTAGATGCATCTGCATCTACTCTCCAGACTTGCGCACTTACTAAATTTCTACAGTGCACACTAAATTTTTGCAGTTGCAAGCTGTGTGTGTACAAATGAGCTCTGGCATCCTGTATTTATACTGCTCTTTCTTAGTTGTCTGGGATGACTTCTCTTTTTGGAGGCTAAAGACTCAATATTAATTATTTTCTTTAGTTGACTTGTCTTCTAGGGTTATGTCCAAAGCTTTAGGGTTTCTTCTTGCTTTCTGGAATATTCTATTCTTGTCAGGGTTACACATGGAGGTTAATACCTCCTGCAGCTACCATAATATCAAAACTAATGACTCAAAGAAAGTGGATAACCCAACTATTGGACAGAGACGCAAAACATGTGCATTGTTCAAGGGAGACTCAATAGACAATTGCCATTTGTGAATATGACTAGATAAAAAAAACCCCACTTTTTTTCCTTCTTTCATGTTTAACGAGCGCAAAAGAAAATAAAAGTATGCTCTATGTTCTCACCCATGGATTTATTCTCGATCCCGTCTCAGAGAATGGTGCTCGATGGTCTTTTCAATATTTAATGAGTCTAGAAAGATTCGAAAGAAAAATCCATATACAATCTCGTGGATTTAATGAGCCCAAGAAAGTAAATGCTCATGTGTCATTTCATATTTAGAGAGTCTAAAAGGACAAAGAAGAATCCAAGGGTATGATTTTTCGTAAATTTAGTCTCCCAATCTTGAAAAAGGATAAAACAATACAAGTGAGAACTCTTCTAGCCAATGTTGACTAGAGTATTCCTTTTTTGTATCTACTCCACCCGGTCCAAAAAAGGGGTAAACTTACACCGAATAGATGTCCTTTCAAATCTAATTAATGAGTGTGAAAGGAAACAAGCTCACTCGAAAATATTTTCATGTTTAGGGAGTCTGAAAAAATCGTAAAGGAGACTCCATGGTGTACCTTTGTCATGGTTGGTTAGCAAGTGTGACAAAGGGGTAATAGTAACCTCGGATGGACAGAACAAGTGGTATGTGATGAAGTTCCAAGCACATGGAACATGATTGAAGCAATGGACTGCAACAAGACATAGCAAATGATGACCACTTATAATAGCAGTTCTCAACCAGGGGTGTTGAAAATGGAAGCAAGTAGGTGGCTATCGATCAAGCATGGCAGCAATGCAATAAGAAATGGAAGAAAATGGTGTAGTAGTAATGAGAAGCAAGATGGAAGAGACAATAAAAGGAGACCATTTAAGCAACAAAATGGTGGGAACCTAAGGGATAGTGTTGGTAATGTGGACGGTTAATAATGCAAAGAGGGAAATGAAGGGAAAACACTCTCCATATATTCCAATTTAGAGACATGTACCTCAATTTCAATGGATCTCCCCATCTTAAAAATGTCCCTAGAATCCTGTCAACACACGTAAACTAGATTCCAAGGTCAACATGCATAGTGAAATCCTTTTTTTTTTTTGGATTTTTTGGATGTGATGTACACAAAACAAAAGGAACTCACACCAAACACATATACAAGGCACTATGCATATTGATGCTTTATACAAAGGAGAGACCATTGCAAGGCTCAGGCCAAGGATATTTTTCATAATCGATGAACTTATGAGCCATTGGAGGCATCATATGGCACACCATGTCGGGGCCATGCTACATAGGAATGAATGTCTGCGGTCGAAGGTACTCAACATGAGTGATTTTGTCAGCAATGAAATCTCCTTGATGGGACCCATAAAGATGTAAAGGGGGTATAAAAAATGAATCTTCGAAGGGAGGGGAAGCATAGGATTCAATGGCAAGTTCTGAAAAAGAAATCCGAGGAGAAAAAGGGTAAAAAATGGGAGGTCGACTGGATGCCCCAGTCAATGCCCCTGGTCACGAATCAAGACTCATCATGTTAACTCTCATCAGTTCCAAATCAGGGAGGAAGGTGTGATGATCCTCATCCTCTTTGGGATTATCAATGGAAGCCATGACTTCTGGGATGGCCTCTTTGGAAGGCAACTTAGTATCATGGAAATCATGGGAACTAAAAGAGTAAACAACCTGTATGGGCTGAGAAGGTTGATCACACTCCACATGAATATGTAGTTGTTGACCAATATCAATGGATGTTAATAAGATAGATGCTCCATGTGAGTCAACGTCCTCAGTATGAGGTATCACCCAAGGATCAATGGACCCGAGGGATCCACGGGTAGATGAGAAAATCATGTTGATAGAAGCGATATGGGTGGTTTTGAGTGCGGGAAAGGGGGATATCTCCATGAGAAATGGATATTTAATCATACCTACATCGATGCTTTCATAACCCCCGAAAGATTCACTTATGAAGGGAACGTGGGTGTCAGGATTGGCTCACAAGTCAGGTGTGAAATATTCCAGTTGGTCGATCGCATCTATATTTCCTTGATGGGGAAATCACATAACGCAAAATACAGTGGATGCAAAAACCTTCAATGGGTAGAACCAGGTGCAACCCAAGAACATATTATAGTCGAGTGTGACATCTACCACTTCGAAATCTACAGAGACAGTCTTACCTCCGAGCTTGATGGGTAAGGAGGGGAGAATTTCACAAGGTCTGAAAGAATGTCCATCAAAATATTTTAGGATGGTTGAAGATGTGGTGAGTTGTGGAGAACCAATGGTTTCCAACATGAGAAAGACATAATGAAAGTGACAGCTCCTTCTTTGATCACCGTACGAAATATATTCTTGTTTAGACACCGAACTGTAATTTGCAATGACAGTTGGTGTGAGAGATGCAACTCACTCTGTTATGTGTCAAAGGAAATAATGTTAGACTTCAAAGGGTGATTCCCCCTGTGGATGATAGCAAGGATTTTTCACTGTGAAGGAAAACTCTGCAGTACTTCGAGTGATGCCATGGAACACAGGGCATGTGAAAGATCTTCCACTATGTTGTAGTGTTGGGTTTCCCGAGTGTTCGGATTATGAGTGGTCCTTTGAATTACCCCTTTCAGAGGGTGGATAGAAGGTTCAAAAACATGTTTCTCTAAGGTGAGAGTACCATTAGGTGGAGTAGTCGATGGAGGATCCTTAGATGAAGGTTCTCCTTCTTGAGACATAGTTATTTTCTCTAGTGGTTAGTGCCATCATGACATTTGCAGTTGAGGACACTGCATTTCCCCCGGGTGGGGGTGCAGGAACTTGTGTGATCATTTGTTGTTGTTAGGGGGAAGGATTGGTTAATATTTTTGGTTGTGAAGGATATCCCCCTCATTCGAGATATTGATGAACCTCGACAAGGCGAGGAAAGTATTTGGTGAAGTGGTCTTCCTTACATACCATGAAAGGATGTTTTCCTTTCTTTGGTTTTTTCCCCCAACATTGGGGTCTTGGGTTTTTGTAGTCTCCTGTTGGTCATAAGATTTTTTGGATTTTCCCTTGTTTTTCTTCTTGCCTCCAGATGGTTGAAATGAATTGGATTGGACCACATTCACCTAGGAGGTTTGTGCAAGAGAGGGAGGAGGTTTGGTATTTGTACAAGTCTGCGATTGTGTGGAAGACTGAAGTTTTACTAAGCCTACTATGCCATAAACATGGGTTCCTGGGGCTGGTTTTGACAAATCAATCGACAGTTGAGAAGCACGAGGGATCATATTGTATAATGTGCCTGACTTGGAATATACCAGGTCTAAATATTGAGCACTCCTGATGGCCTTCTCCTTAGTAACAATGCTTCCCATAGAGACATCTCGGGCGATAGGCGAAAAAAGTGACTTCGTAAACCAATCTGCTAAGATTTTATCCGCAATGGTAGCTTTAATTAACTGTCGCCTCCTCCTCCACTCATGTATATGATAAGAAATGTGAGTGGAAGAGGATTTCCTAAGAGAAGTCAAAATATTTGTATCGGTTTCATATTGAATGGGCAGTTGGAAGTGAGTTAGAAATACCATGGAAAGAGAATGAAAAATGACAAAGGAGTTTCACGGCAGCTCAATATACCGTTTTACCACCGAACTTGTGAGTTTTCGCTGGAAAAGTTGTAATCGAATGGAATCATCCATGAAAGAGTTCGAAGAACATCAGAGATGGAAGGTCATTATGTTTTTATTAGGATCTTCCCTAAGTTTTATGTTGAACTTGGGGATGTCGGAAGGGATTTTGGCAGGGATGGGAGGCCAAAATGGGGAATGACATATATGATCATTGTTCAAGTGTGACAAATATGGTGGATCCAACGTAGACAAGAACAAAAGTTGTTGGTTGATACTGGTGGTAATTATGTGGCATGGGAGCACCAATAGGACCATACACAGGTTTTGATGATATGGAAAAACCAAATGGTCCTCTTACATACTCTGGATGACCTGAAGGGCCCCCTATGTATTGTAGGGTAAATGATTGATCAAAGCACAAAGATGTTCGATATGGTAAATGATTGAACACTCTCTAATAATCCAATGTTTTATGATTGATCAAAGCACAAAGACGATCGATATTATTTGAGAAACCCCTAATGAGGAATTTTGATATTTTAAGAGAGAATCTCACAATGGTGGAGAACAACTTCATTAGAAAGGGAGATTGTTAGTTTTTGGTTCCTTCGAGTTGTTCTCCTAAGAGTATGGTGCATCAATCAAGGAATGCCATGAATGTTGGAAGGGATTCCTTCCAACATGGGTGTGCAAAGTGGGAGAGATTCCCTTCCACCCCTATGATAGATTCCTTACACTTAATGGCAGTTATGGTAGATTCCTCTTAAACAATTATGACAATGTTATGAAAGATTCCTCCTATACAATCACGAAATAATTATGACAAATTCCTTTCATGAAATAATGTGTAAGAGACATTATAGGCATGGGTAGGGTACTCTGCTAGGAAACTCCTTGAGATGTGCGGCCCCACCCTTGATATTATTATTAGCAAGTGGTTTTGTAACCACCCTTCCCTCTTGTCAAGCTTGACTAGATGAGGGTGGGTACACTAGTTAAGGTTTTTTCATTCTTACATGTGTGTGGACTATGAGAGTGAGCCCGAGGCTTGTGATAATATAGTGTAGTCCCTTGATGATATCAATGTATTTTTCTTATGTCTAAATGAGCAGATAAAACTCTTTGTTCACAATCTTTTTTTGTTGTCTACCACATTGATCTTGCTAGCATAGATACAATTTCATCTAATTATAAGGCTATCATCTCTTGATATGTGTTGTTTTCACTTTTGAATTTCCATTTAACATTGTTGTTTATGTAAACCTAAAGTTTTAATTGATGTTTCAATCTTTTTATTTTAGTTGTAAGACGATTTTTTTAAATGTAGATCTATGTATCACAAAAATGTAAAATTACAATAATGTTTATAATCTAGAAAACATTTATCTACATAAACATATATTTATAAGGATGAACCATTATAAAAATTTTATAAACCAAGTCAAGGATAAAGTCTAAGTCCTTCTCTAAGCAATGGATTTCAAGGAGAGTTTATTATGAGTAGATGCCATGCCAACTTAAAATTAAAATTAAAGATTTAATTCTTCTATAAGTCATTAAGACAAATTTCTAAGTCAAATGAGTTTAAGGAAAATGGCTAGCCTAATCTTAAAGCATTCCAAATTTATTACAAAACAAAAGAAATAACTTAAGAACTCGAGGGATTCTACCTAAGTTATTTTAAAATGTATAAGAGGTAAGGAAGGATTAAACCTAAGTAAAACATATGCATATGTGCTACAAGATCATTATGCATAAGGACCATGTTAGATCTGTTATATATTAATGAAGAAATTCCTAAAATAGAAATTAGTTGTAGTTGACTCCACGTTTTCCTCTACATGTTGTTATCAGATCCATAATAATAGGAATTTGTTGATTGTGTGACAATCCTATAAATGTAAGTGTTCCTTTATTGTTTAACAGATGAATTATCGTGAGTTCAAGCTCACTTTCTATTTTGGTATCAGAGCTTAGGTGTGAGAGAGTCGCCACTACCATGAGCGTGAGGGAGTTGTTTCATTGTTGTTGAGGTGCGGTGTTCGTGCTATTGTGGCTGCATTTCGCTACCTATTTCTTCAATTCTCTACCTTATAGTATTTCATTGTTTGTTGAGGTACGAGCCCACACTGCCTGAGAGAACAAAGAACTGCCTGCTACGACTGCTGCGCCTAGGTGCCTGCGTGGAGATCGTGAAGAGTGTGTGTCGTAGAGGGAAGCATCTGAGCATTGAGAGATCATTGTTAGAGAGAACAGAGAGCTGATTTGAATTTGTTATGTGTGAGTTGAGTTGTTGCGCCTTCTCTGCCTATTTACTAGAGTGTACTGTGTGCTCCGTGCATGAAGAAGAAGAGAGCAGTTTTTTTTTATTGTTGATTGTTGTCTGGTCCGGAGAATTGTGAGTTGGAAGAGCCAAGTTCTGAAGGGTTCTGGGTCATATTCCGAGTTGTGTGTTATCTGAATTAAATCAAATTGTTGAGGTGAAAGTAGTTAAGTCTCTGCCTGAATTGAATTAAATCATTTAAAGAGGTATTTCCAGATATTTTTTGAGTTGTTCAAAGATTTGCTGGAAGTTTAAGATATTGACGATTTCAGAAGCATGGAATGTGTGGGCTATTGTAAAAGGAGATGAAGCGAAGCCCACAAGTGTTGTTGGTACAGATTGGGAGAAACGAGAAACAAAGGCTAAAGTGTTGTTGCGGATGTCTATCAAGGATAGTTTAATTCCACACATTAGAGACTGTAAAACTTCCAAGGAGACTTGGGAGATATTGAAAGCTTTGTATGAAACTACAAAACTCAAATAGAATTTTGTTTTTGAAGATTAAGTTACTGCCCATAAAAATGGAAGCAAATGAAAATATTACCACCTATGTTTCAAGAATTAAAGATTTATGTGACCAGTTAAGTGCAATTGGTGAGAAAGTTTCAAATTCTGACATGGTAACTATTACATTAAAAGGGTTAATCAGAGATTATCATGTCTTTATTTCAATTCTAGGAGGTAGAGTACAACCACCTACGTTTTTTGAATTGACAGGGATTCTTCTACAAGAAGAAGAAAGAATGAAGGTGTTTGAGATGGACTCTCATACTTTAGAATTGGCGTTAGTAGCCAAAGGGAAACAACCATACAGGGGAAAGCCATGGGATAGAAACAAAACATGCAAGTTTCAACCAAGGAATAGAGGTATGACTCAATCAAAATTTGATGCACATGATAAGAAAAATGATGATTGTTTTTATTGTGGGAAACTTGGTCATCATGCTAAAGATTGTTATAAAAGGAAAGCCAATGAATCCAAACAGAAGTTCATAAAACATAATGGAAATTACGTGAAATGTGACACCTCTATCAATGATGGTTTTAGGAATCTAAAGTTGTTTATTTCCAAAACTGCATTATCCCCAGAAACTGAGGATGAAAGTGTGTGGTTCATAGATTCAGGAGCCTCAGCTCATATGTCTTATAACAAAGAATGGTTTGATGAATATCATGAGAGCACAGATGAAACACACATATATTTAGGAGATAACAGATCACATAAGATTCAGGGTCTTCGAGTAATATGTGTGAATTTGCCTAATGGGCAAATGAAACAGATTCACATTGTTTTGTATGTTCCAGGCATAAAAAAGAACTTGATATCTGTTTCCATAATAATTGATCAAAATTTTAATGTGGAATTTATGCAGCCTAAATGTTTTGTGAAGGATATTCAGAATCATTATAAATGCATAGCCACAGGAACAATATTTGGAGGTCTGTATAAGCTTGATGTAACAAGGGGCACTCATCAAGCATTGACATCTACAACAATGTCAACAATTGAACTATGGCATCGCAGGTATGGACATCTTAATCAAAATGACTTAGTGCAACTTCAGAAGAAATTTATGGTTGAAGGAATTCTTGTTCTAAAAAATGAGCATATAGAATGTGAAGCTTGTGCACTAGGTAAGCAGCATAGGGAAGAATTTCCAGTGCATAAAGAGAAGAAACATAGAGAGATAATTGAATTAATACATACTGATGTATGTGGTCCCATGCAAACCATGTCACTTGGAGGTGCAAGGTATTTTCTTATATTTTTTTATGACAGATCTAGATTTACTTGGGCTTATTTTATAAGGAAAAAGAGTGATGTATTTGAATATTTTAAAGAGTTTAAAACTATGGTGGAAAAGCAGACAGGCAAATGCATCAAGATTCTAAGATCTGATCAAGGTGGAGAATATACCTCAGGAGCTTTTGATAACTACTACAAGAACAATGGGATCATTCAACAATTCACTGTGTCTCATACACCACAACAAAATGGTGTCGCTGAAAGGAAGAACAAGACGTTAGTGGAATGTGTTCGCAACATGTTGAAAGGTAAAACATTTCTAATGGTTTTTGGGCAGAAACCATTAATACTGTTGTTTATTTGAAAAATAGAATTCCAACAAAGATTCTAGATCTGAAAACACCTTTTGGTCCTTTATGGCTATAAACCTAAAGTTGGTCATTTAAGAATATTTGGTTCCAAGGCGTTTGCTCCTATTCCAAAAGATGAGAGAAGAAAACTTGATGCAAAATATGTTAAGTGTATATTCATTGGCTATTGTGATGATCATAAGGCATACAAGTTGTTTGATCTTAGTGCACATAAGTTGATTGCAAGCAGAGATGTGATTTTTCATGAGAATACAGATGATGAGATAAGTAAAAATGATGTTTGGTATACTCCTTATGACAATGATGCTCATGTAAAAGTTGAGATAGATGATGAACATGAACATGTACAAGAGTAGGAATAGGTACAGGAACAAAGTGGAAGCAGCATGGATACTACAAACACTCTTGAGTCATCCAGAAGGGATCTTACACCATAGAGCAAAAGAAATGAAAGTGGTGGAACTCAAAGGAAGTCATCACGAACAATTCAGGTACCTTCTAGTATAAAGATTATGCATTGATGACACAAGTAATGAATGTTGTAGAACTTGTTACTTATGAACAAGCTAAAGATCATAAGGAATGGAAAAATGCAATGAATGAAGAATATGAATCAATAATGAATAATGAAACATGGGAATTAACAAAAATGCCTGAAAACAAAGTTCCCATAGGATGTAAATGGTTGTATAAAACCAAATTTAATGCAGATGGAAGTGTTGACAAATACAAGGCTAGATTAGTTGCAAAAGGGTATTCACAAAAGGAAGGAATTGATTACAAGGACACTTTTGCACCTATAGCTAAGTTAAATACAATTAGAGTCATGATTGCATTAGCTACACAACACAATTGGAGAATACATCAGTTAGATGTTAAATCTGCATTTCTCAATGGTGATTTAAAAGAAGAAGTTTATTTGGTTCAGCCTGAAGGATTTATAAAGAAAGGACAAGAGGATCTTGTGTGTAAGCTAAAGAAAGCTTTATATGGTTTGAAACAAGCACCTAGATCTTGGTATATTAATATTGATTCATTCTTTGCACATAAAGGTTTTGTGAAAAGAAAAAATGATCCTAATTTGTATGTCAAAATGGATGAAAATGGGAATGTTGTTTTGGTATCTTTATATGTTGATGATTTGATTATAACAAACAGTGCTTCTCACTTGATTGAAGATATTAAAATTCAGTTATCACAGATGTTTGAAATGAAGGATCTTGGTGAAATACATTATTGTTTAGGTCTGGAAATATGGAGAGAAGGTGGTAAAACAATGGTCACTCAAAGTAAATACACAAGGGAGATTCTGGAAAGGTTCAACATGAGTGAAAGCAAGGCAGTGTCAACACCTTTAGAATAGAATGCTAAGTTATCTAGTGTTGATGAAACTAAAGAGGCAAATGGTACTCTGTATCGCCAGTTAGTGGGAAGTTTGAACTATCTCACTACCACCAGACCAGACATAGCATATTCAGTCAACGTTCTTAGTCAGTTCATGGCTAAGCCACTTGAAATCCACTGGGTTGTTGCAAATAAAGTCCTTCGATATCTGAAAGGAACTGTTAATTTTGGTATTATGTATACTGATAATTGTGATGTTGAGTTGGCAGGTTACTCTGATTCAGATTGGGCCAGAAATCCCGATGACAGGAAATCAACTTCAGGATATGCATTCAACATTGGTACAAGGGTCGTGTCATGGAACAGTAAGAAACAACCAACTGTTTCTTTGTCGTCAACAGAAGCTGAGTACAAAGCTCTATGCAATGCTACGTGTGAAGTTGTTTGGTTAAGGAGAACTCTTGAAGATATTGGCAATAAACAAATGAAGCCTATTGTTCTCAAATGTGACAATCAAAGTTCTATTAAATTGGCTCACAACCCAATTTATCATGCTAGAACAAAGCATATTGAAATCCAACACCATTTTGTAAGAGAAAATATACAGTGAAAGGAAATTGACTTGATCTATTATACCACTGATAATGTGGCTGACATCTTTACCAAACCTCTTGGAAAGATGAACTTTGAAAAATGTAGAAGACAATTAGGTGTGATAGAAAATCCATTTCTCCATTAAGGGGAAGTGTTAGATATTAATGAAGAAAATCCTAAAATAAAAATTAGTTATAGTTGACTCCATGTTTTCCTCTACGTGTTGTTATCAGATCCATAATAATAGGAATCTGTTGATTATGTGATAGTCCTATAAATGTAAGTGTTCCTTTCTTGTTTAACAGATGAATTATCATGAGTTCAAGCTCACTTTCTGTTTAGATCTTATCGTAAAATGCACAAGAAGGAAGGATTAAACCTATGTATTAAAATGTATAAGAGGGAAGGAAGGATTAAATCTAGGTAAAACATATGCATATGTGCTACAAAATCATTATGCATAAGGACCATGTTAGATCTTATCTTAAAATGCACAAGAGGGAAGGATTAAACCTAATTAATACATATGTACAAGGTCATTATGGATTAGGGTAATGTGAGAATGGCCTTTAGTTTCAACAACAATTTCCAAATTAATTAGAACTCAAAAAACTAAGTAGAAATTTTGAACTTCAACCTTCAAATTTTCTTCAATGGGTGTGGAGCATATTAGATTGGTAAAACTATTTATAGTCATCAACAATCAAATACTCCACTCTCTATTTTTCTACATGCAATTTTTAGATTTAATTCTTATTTTTAGAAAATATTACTATTTTTTAAATAAAAATTGAAATGAATAAAAAATATCAAAATTAATAAACATTTTTTTATAAAATATATAATTTTATGTCTATAAAGTTAATCTAATAAATAATTTTAAATAATACAATATAAAACCAAACCAAACATACAAAACACTAAATATTATATAATATCTTACCCAAAAATATACCACCTGATAAAAAAAACCACCACTATAAAAAGTAAAATCCCTCCAAAACCACTCTTCATAATACATATCCTCTTGGAATGAATGATCCCTTAGAGTTTTGGTAATGAAAAATATTAACCCGAAATCCTTGATAAGGCCTTCGTTTCAAAACAAAACCTACGGTTACTCCGTGTCACCTTAATCTCTACGTTCTCAATTGCATTTCGTATGAAATTGGACTTTTATTAAACTTTTGGAGTTATCCCCGGAATGACGTGGCATAATTCCAACCAGCGAATATATTTGGAATCTAGCTGGAGACAACCAGATGATGCAGCGCGTGTCTACGTCAGATAAGTCAAAGATGGATTCCGATAACGGAATCTGTCAGAAGACGGCGGAGCTCTGTACGCTTGAACTGTGTAAAACGTATCTCGGTTTAGAGATTCCATGCCCTGGATGCGATGTTATTGGAGGAATCTGGCTGTTGGGTACTGGCGGGTCATGAGATTCATATGGCACGAATCTGCTGTTGGGTACTGCAACAGCAGCTTTATTTCCGACATTTTCGGGAAATGTCCTCTGTACAGAAATAAACGTTGATATGAGAGGGTATAGGATTCGATCTGGTGACCTCTTTGCATCTTGGAATATGGTACGTTTGGAAATTTGATATACAAATAGACTAGCATACACTGAAGTGGGGAAAGGAAACGCCCCCCTCTCCCTCCCCCCAAAAAAACCAGTAACATATATTTTATTATATTTAGTATTGAGTAACATATATTTTATCATATCAACAAATAATGAAACAAATATAATATAGAGAAGTGAATAGTGTAATGAACTTTTCCAAGTAAATAGTAAAAGAAAAAGATGCTTCATCTCGGAAAGCGATCTATCGTGAGAATAGTGTTGAGTGGTCCATGTCGGCACATAATCAAGTCTTGAGTGGTCCATGTCGACTCGGAATCAACATGCCAATGCATGGTATCTGCTACAAAGGAAGGGAATGGTGTTGAGTGGTCCATGTCGGCACATAATCAAGTCTTGAGTGGTCCATGTCGACTCGGAATCAACATGCCAGTGCAGGGTATCTGCTACAAAGGAAGAGACAAAATTAATCTAAAGAATTTTTTAAATCTTTCCATAAAATATATTTGAAAATCTAAATCATTCATTAAATCTTTTCGACCCAATAATTATTCAACAAATAGTTGCCACCATGAAAATCACCATTTGTACTTTGCATGTTATATACCCACCTTAGCAGTGACAAAAACTACAATCTATCTATAAGTTACTGTCACAATCTTCGTTATGAGTGATTGACCAAGATGTATTTTATTGCATCTCTTTTCAACCAAGTCCACTACTTTTGATCTCAATTTTGTTCATTGCTTCCTTCTCTCATATGATACCCGAACCTTTGTTTTTCTCTTCTCTTCGCATTCCTACTTAGCATATCGACAAATCAAAGACTGAACTGTAGTGTAGAATGTAACCATCACTCTAAAATATCATGATAAAATACACAAATAGAATTGAATTTTTTTTAAGAAATGCGACACATAAAGCATTACCCTAACAATGTCAGAGATGCTAGATGTTAGTCCCTAAAGTTGCACTTGACTGTGAGAGGGCAAGCTAGTGCATCATCGGTTTATTGCAAAGTGTTTTGAAGGTTTTTATGATTTGGTTTTTTTTAATAAGGTGGTTGAAAACTGGCTCAAGGTTATATCATAACATGAAAATCAAAATCAGAGCATAGTATATCCCATTGACTGAATAAAAGGTAGTCACATAGATAGATTAGACCAATAAGAAAAAGAGAGGATGAAGCCTTCAATTTTTCAACTTCACAGAAATTCTTGTCTCAAAATATCATAAAGAAACAAGACCATCAGGTTGAAATCAAAACTTGAAAATAACTTCCACAGTAAATTCTTCATTGTATTAATTAACAATCAAGAGACAAATGCATTGCAATCTAAATAATGAATTCAAGCATGAAGAAAGAAAATAGAGTAGAAAAGAGTGTATAACCATCCATATGCCTTTGCTATTAAGTGTCAAATAGAATAGTAATGCCTTACAGAGAATTTCAACATAAGTCTTCTGGATCTCCAATTTTTCGACCCCCACAGAGTCTTTCCTCTGCCTATTTAAACCATTCAAAAAACAAAATCCCAGATCCTATCATGTAGTGTACTCTTAATGACTAGATCCTAATAGTATCTATCTACTAGGGAAGGTAGCTCAAAGAGAGATTCTACAATCCAAAAATAGATCATTGCTCAACAGCTTGATATTGTATGATCTTGCCAGCATTACATTTGATTCTACAAAATAGGGATTAGTTTGATTTAGTCATACAATTCGTGGTCTTTAAATTTCACAAGCCAAAACGAGTAAATCTTGTCCTGTTCCCTGGAAAACATCAAAGCATGATTGTGCTATATTATTTAGGATATGATAACAGCAGTAGCCTTGGTAGTTTTCTGTTTGAGCTTTGTGGTAAGCACGACATTATGCCAATAGAGTTTGAAGTTTATTTCTCTGAGCTCTTTGAGCAATGCCCTTTGCTCTTTCTTCTTCTTCTTGAAACCTTGAATCCTTTCTTGCTGACGAGCACTCTATTGTTCTATATGGGCCTTTTCTCTTTTCAACTGTCTCACTGTCTTCTGGAGTTCCTTGATCCTTTCTCTATCAGTTCTGACTTTAACCTTAAATTCAGGGAACTCTTCAGAAAGTGCAGGCTCATTCAGATTTATGGCAACCTTTGGTTCTCTCAACTTAACTTGGTATTTAGAAACCAATCCTGAGCTGTGCTCTTCATCAGAACTTGTCGAAGCCATGGCTTCAGGCATATCTGATATGAGATCTGAATCTACAAGGTAATCTTTATTATTTTCAGGGATCTCACTAATACCTTTAACAATTGCTTTATCTTTTTCCAATCTGGTTGTAGCTCTTGTTACAGGTCCTATAGATGATGATACAATATGTTTACCTCTTTTTTCTGGTTTCTTATGTAATGGAGGTTTTCTTGCTTTTTTCCTGGTACTTGCTTCAACCTCTTCAGAGTGATCTTCTATAACTATGACATTTTCTTCTTTGATTGAGGGATTGAACATGGCTTTAGACTTCAACCTGTACTTGTTGGTAACCCTAGTAGAATTCCTTCTAGGTTTTTGAGACACATGCACGCCTTTATTCTTTGTCCTTTTGACTGCAGGGCCCTTTTTACTGGTTGATGGTAATCCATGCTTGGCTATAGTTTGAATATCAAAATCTTCATCTGAATCTTCTCCCCGTTTAACATCTTCCTCATAAAACATTTCGATTTCTTGATCCAATTTCTGTTTTTTACCTCTGTTGTTCCTCCTCACCCTGATAGCAGGCATTTCTTCTTTGACAGGGATTTCATCAATTGAAATATTTTGTTTCTGTGTAACAGTTCTTTCTCCTTTTCCTTTCTTCTGTTTGCTAGACTGTGGGTCGGGATTTAAGGATTGCATGAGCCAGCTCCAGGTTTTCTATATTTATCTCAAAGCAGACACAACCAAAGTCTTAATTAAGACTTGATGAAACAGGCTACTCTTCGCAATGGAGGAGAGTGACTGCACTCTTTTTGGCATCTTTGTCAAGCTTTTGAGTAGAAAATAAGGCAGATTTAAAGGATAATCACCATTTAGATGCATCAATAACCTAATGTGGTAGATATAGATTAGTGAGAATCTACCTTCGCAGGTAATATACCTGTGGATAACAATCAGAGCAGTGTGTCATTCTGGTTTGATCCAGCTGTGAGGAACTCCCTTTCTCCAATTTGGATTTTTCTTATCTGGAAGCAAGAATTGATTAACAAACTTTGTAACCACATGCTCTCTCTTCCACCATCATTCTCCTCCAACCACCAATCTGCAAGCTTTGGCAATTGTCTGTTCTGTCACAAGCATCATAAGCTTCCCGATCTCCACTTCGTAACCATCAAAGTTCAGTGCAAACTCCATAGAGACCTATTCGTTGTGACCTTGGAAAGTGGTAAGGAATTCGAACCAACCAGCATCTCTGAACCTTTGAGCCATCTGAGGATGAACTTCAAGGAGTTCAACACCCTCGAGTTCTAATCTGAACACTTGTCTGCTCCTCTTAGGCGCCATTGAAACACGCTTCTATAACTGGCACTACTCAGATTCTAAATATGCAGCCTGCAATCAGTTAATATATAACCGTTTTCCTGAGAGACATCTGCGCTTAAAATTCAGCAAAATCATTACGATGAGTGACTATTTCAAATCGTAATCTTTGAGAATTGAATGGTTTAAAATGAGTCCTTTGTAGGTACAGAGCAGTCTGATCGTGTAATGGTTTAAATCATCAAATGATTCAGGAGCTATCGTGAGACACATGCAAACTTTCAGTCCATGATCTGGGTAATCATAACAGAATTTGGGCGGCAGGCGCATATTAAGGCATGATCATATTTGCACTACGGGAATAATGTTATTCCCGTAGCACTTTTAATTACTTAGCATAATTTGAATTTGTAAAGTTCAAACAAACATATGAAGTGACACATCATTCAAAACCATGTCTTAAAACTCCAAACTTAAATAAATTATCCAAAAAGCTAAAACGCAAACCATAACAAGTTGGAAGCAATAATTTAAATCAAATGGAAACAGATAATGAAGTGCAGGTAGGAGGGGTTTAGGATTAGGATTTCTCACTAGATCAAAAGCAAAATTAAAGACTAACACTAGCCAACTTGGAAATCCTTCCTAGTAGACAATACTTTGACCTGGTTGAATCCTCAACATTGTGTAGAGACAAAGTATGCAAATTATTCTAAAATGTAAAGGATATATTTGTGAAAATGAATAGGTTAAGTCACATCTTCTAAACTGCAGTACTTAGTGTTGAATCATTGTAAACTCTAAATCAAACATATAATCACATATAATTCAATAAGTTCAAGTAACCATAGATACATCCATTGTGCATTGGTCGCTATGCAACCGACCCATGTTCAAATCCCAACAAGATGAGTTTAATGATGATAATGCAGAAATGATAATACAGATAAAAAAAAGTGTTTATCTTAATAATCATATATACAAATGATAGGGAAATCCTAGGATAAAAATATTAAAGTACACCATACTTTCTTCAAATTATTTGGAACAACCATTCTCTCCTCCTTGTAATACGGCTGGGAAACCCCTTCAAATGCCCTTAGCCTAGAAAGTGTCACTACACCATGCTTGGTTTTGTGTGGAATCATTATGGAGAACATGTCAAAATCTTCTATGAATCAAACATCTTCCAAACATACTTGAAACTTCAACCACTTAAATTAATTGTGGTTGGTTCATGTGTGGAGATTCTTAAAAATGTTAAGTAGCATACTAAAGTTCAAAATATAGACGGAAGTTGAAACAGAGAAGCACCGAGATAACCATGTCTACAAATGAACTTCATTATTATTATAATATCAAAACTCATTTTTATTCCAACACAAAGCGAACAACTCATAGCCACTAAAAGGCATTTAAGACAATCATGCATTCAAAATGTAATTTCTCTAACCCGGATGCTTCTTATTCAGTGCAAAGAAGTGCAAAGAAAGACTATGGAAAACTAACATGCTTAATGTATTACAAGCATTAATTTCCAACTCAATTGCAATGTTATTTTAAACTATATAACTCACTTCAAATCACAAACACAAGAAAATATGGTCATTGCCATAAAGTTGAAAACAAACTCCAAATATTCAAGCATTGAAAAATTTATATTTTCACAGTACTTAGAATTCTAGAAAGGCTAAACACCACTTTTACAAGCCTTGAATTTGGCATAAAAATACATTACAATGTCTATTTCCAATTCAATTGCAATGTTAATTTAAACCACACAATTTACTTCAAATCATAAGCACAAGCACAAGAAATCATGGTCATGGCCATGAATTTGAAAACAAACTCCAAATATTCCAAGCACTTGCTTGATATTTTCACAGTACTTACAATTCTACCATGATATTTTCATAGTACTTAGAATTCTACCAAAAAATGTTTAAAACTACCACCTTTTCCAGGCTCAACTCTGAAGGCCTTGAATTCATTCAACTTGAACATGTTTAGAAAGGAAACCACCTCACAAGACTTGGAAAATTCACATCAATAAAATATCGCTCAAAGTGGCGGAAAGCCCTGAAGATGTATATTTTGATATCTCCTATGAAATATCAAATATAAATCTTTTTTTGATGAAAAAAATGTAGAGCCTAATTTAATGCTACTTTACTTTGATACACATGTAAATGTTATCAATATAATCATGTTACAAATGAATTAGCATTGTTTACATATTTGAATGATGAGTTAAATTTCCCATACTGAAAGAAAAATTGAAGTCTAGAAATAACATATAATGCTAGAAAATGTACCCTGACAGATGGATGCGGAAATAATACATTTCTAATAAAAACATGTTCACCATACTTCTTTGCACATACTTCAAAACCAATTGCTTCTAGATTTGGGTTGAAGAAGGTGATCTGTACATAGGGCTATGTTAGTGCATTTCTAGTATGTTTGAATAATCAACAACTCATATAGATCTGGAATAGCAAGTAGCAAGAGGAAGGCATGTCTTTCCATCAAAATAATAAATCTCCATGTCTAGATCTTGAGCAAAGATCTAGAGAGACCCTAACAATCGTAGCAAGAGAAATCCCTATTCTAGTAGAGATCCTAACAATCATAGAAAAATTTTAAGTTCTTCCCAATTTTGTCCCACCAACAATTAGTATGCAAATTATACTAACTTTGATTGGAAACTTGTCCAGGAAACGACACCTTTAGACTGAAATCAGTCAAATGTTCTCCTAAAGCTCAGTCAAGTAAGTTTCATTACAATACAATGACAATAGAGTCTTGACCCACTCTAAAATGGCATGACCTAATTCAATAAATTACTGGCATATGTATCTTATAGTATATTGGGTCTATTTATTGTCCCTGCAAATATCAAAGTGACAAAAAAAATGCTTAATGATACCAAATGTTTGAGCTACCCACACAACAAACACTACATTTACTAATACAATAGATGATAAATAAGAATATATGACAAGACGAATCCACTAAAGTGAAAGTAGGAACCAACCTTAATGCACATAAATTTTGTCACTAAATATTGATCATAGTTCTTATATGTTGGCCCTGACCAAGTTTTAAGGGACAGTTGGTCATATTTGACCGTTTTTGGGACTTCGACAACTTGTCAAAGATGGAGCGCAACGCGAAGCGGAAATCGTGGAAGCTAGACCCCTTTTTGGGTCCTTTCTAGGTTTTAGGGGATAATGTAATGGGAAATGGATGTCGGCTCGTGGGTTTACCCACGCTTAGGTCCACTGTTATATGTATAAATAGATGTATAGGTGAAGTAAGTGAAAAGGAGGGGGGGGAGAAGAGTAGTAGAGTGTGATCTATGTGATCGAAGAGTTGTGAGTTGTGCTAAGTGTTGGTAATGATTGTAAATGATGTGTGCATACTGTAAGAGACTAAGTGCAGAATATTGTAGAAGGCTCTGTGATTTTAGCGCAAGGAAGAAGGATCTAGCGATTTGTGTAGATCTTTTTTCCTATGAGAAGAGGGATTTGGATGGCTCTGTGCTATAACCTGATTAACTGAAGCTAATAAAGAAGAAGACTTTGTGGACGTAGCCCCAGGGTGGGGGTGAACCACGGTAAATCTGTGTGTTGTGCTCTATGCCTCGACTTGATGTGTTTGTCTCTTCCTTTGCTAAGTGCTTTGATGTGTTTAGATAGATCTATTTATGCTTTGTGCTTCTGATATATGAATGAACGTTAGATCTGGTATGTAAGATTCTTAGTGCTTGATCTGCCAAATCTAATCTATCTTGTTGTGCTAAGTGTTGAATTATCTTAGATCTAAGTGCATACTACGATGTTCTGTGTTATCTGTGAAGTATCATAAGGGTTGAATATTGATGAATAATCTATGCTAGGTGATTGCTAAGTGTTATAATCACATATCTGTGTCCCAGCTAAGGTTGCAGACACCTGAGTCTTGCAACCACCCCTGCCTCTACCTCGAGTGAGATGTCATCTGCTTCGCGGGTGTTGCTGAAAGGGTCGGTAGTTAGGGTTTTGTTGGTGCACTGTTGTAGTGTTGAACCCTGGGTCTACCCCTATGCCAACAAATGGTTCCGTTGCTGGGACCTGAAACTATGATTGCTGGGAACTAAGCAGAAGAAGCTTTGTGCAAAGATTCATCCTGAAATTGTGAAAGCTCTGTGCATGGATCTATGCCCTAGTGCGCAGTGATCCACTTGATATGAAAAACTCTGTGTTGAAGAAGGAAGGACAGATATGAAGGAAAGAAGTCAGATCTGCAAGAAAAGAGGTTGATACTGAAGAAAAGAAGTAAGATCTGTAAGCTCTGTGCTCTGATAAAGGTAAGAATAGTTAAAAGTTCTTAGATTTGGAAGCTTTGTGCCCCGTAGAAGTAAAATAAGTGAAATTTTTTGTTTCTAAAGTATGGATTTAGGTATGCTTGATAGATTTTGTCCTAGCTTGAAAACTAGGGCATTGTTAGATGAAAGAACATTTGATATGAATAGATATGATAAGAATAATGAAAGATATGTTATACTTATGCATAGAAAGAATTTTTGGACTAACCAATGGATGTAGGATCCTAGAAATAAATTTTTGCAGGCTAGCCATTATAACCCTAGCAAGCAGTACAAGAAAAGTTTGGGATCATTGAAGAGAAAGAGAGTATTAACTCTTTGGTACAGTTGCAGAAGACCAGGACATCTTGCTAAGGAATGCCCTGGGAGAAACCCTAGTTGCCTATGTTGTAAGGTTATGGACCATGAAGTACTAAACTGCCCTAGAATGATTGCTAGACTTGAAAAGATGAATATGGAACAAGCAAACTCTGAAGGAGATCAAGAGACCAAGATTATAGAAGAAGCCCAGAAAGAATCAAAGATTATGTTACTGAAAATGAAAGAAACCCTGGATGAACATAAAGATGTCAGTTTGTTAGAGATCTTCAATGAAAAGGAGAAAATCGAAGTAAGAATAGGAGACTTCGACATTGACTGTGCTCTGGATGAGAGAACACAGATGAACATTATGTCAGAAAGTACTTGGGAAACCCTCGGAAGGCCTGCTATGGTTCCTTCACTAGGAAAAATAGGGTTGCTTAAAGGAAAAATGGTAACCCTATGTGGCAGGATTACCCAGATAGCTATGAGTACCTATGGAGCTTCGACAGAGGAAGAATTAAAAGTTATTAAATTTATTGAGGACCATGCCCCATTTCCAGCTTTGTTAGGCAAGATCTAGATTGAAAAAGACTAGATCCGGAGAAAAGAAGAAAAGGAAGCCCTAGAATAGAAGAAGTAAGAACTCGTGGAATTTATGACTAGAAGGATCGCCTACTTGATGGAAGAACAAGAGAACAAATCTAAGCTATTGAACACCAGGGACTTGGATGTCGAAGCTATAAGAGCATTAGAGGAACCACAGAAGACCGAAATACCTAATCCATATGATGAAGGAGTATTACCCTTGGATATGAAGAAAGAATCTCAGCATCGCGAAGTGACTATGTCAAGAGAAGATAAGAATTAGAATGGAAAAAGAATGACCAAGACGAAGCTCAGTGGGAAGAAGGCTAGGAAGCTAAGTAAGAAGAGAGCCAAGATCGAAAAGTTACAGAAGATTCTAGAGGAAACTTCACAGAAGGAAAAATCACAGTAATTGAGCTTCGTCGGGATATCAGAACAACGACATATGGCACTTCGTCGTGGCGAAGAAATATAGCCGTTGGACCGATATACCCATTCGACTTCCGCCCCGAATGGACAGAAAATCATTAAAGGATCACCACCAGACCATTGGACCATGCCATAACGGATGGATCAACGTTCATGGAAGCTTCATACCCATTGCAAGCAGACCGTTGACGAATTTCCTATTTAGCTCATCGCGTCGTGCCCGAAGAACACTTTTTCCAATTGAAAAGTTGAATCCCGCAGAACTAGTGATTGTCTATAGTGATCATTGCAAGCAGATTGTTCATCCTAGTGCAGTATTTTGAGATCATTGTGACCCTGATTATCTTTCCCGAGTGCATATGTCCGACGAGCTCACCGCACTTGAGGAATCCGTCACAGAGGTCCTTCTCAATTCAATGACTGAGAGAGTCATGTCAGAAATAAGAATGTCCACCAGAGTCCAAGCATCATCGACGAGAGGAGTGCAAGCCTCCACGTTGACTGCTCGAGCAGGAACATCTCGAGCCGGTGTAGAGAGAAGAACTAAGCATAAGGAAGACATATCCAACGCGAAGTTAGTGCCATCCATCCTACCAGCTTACATACCCCCTCTGAGCAGTGAGATTAACAGGGACAGTGTCTCTAGAGACTTTGAATACACCCTAGTCACTACATATCTATCGAAAGGAGTACGTACCTACCGCGCAGATCAAGATAAGGTTACAATGTTGAAGTTTTGCGACTTCAACCTGGGGGACCGTAAAGTTTACAACATGCTTGTCCTGTATAAGTACTTGACGAGAAATAAGGGCAAGAATTTGAAGCTCATCCCTCAGCAATGTATGATGAACCTCGCGCAGTCTACTTTGCTCAACGTTATGAAAATACCGCACTTCGACAGACACCAGGAGGTGAATGCTTGTGTAAAATTGCTGCTAGCAAGTTACCATGGAGGATACATGTGGTTAGACGGTCGCATAACTATTGATCTGACGTTGATCAATAGGATCATCGGGATTAGCATGCAAGGCCCTGATCCCCATGAGTACTATCCTAGAAAGACCGCAGACCTCGCTCTTGCGCAGAAGATCAAAGAAGCCTATGGCGACGTTGAGAAAGGTGCGAGAGGCTACAAGATAGCTTCTATTGAAAGTGGCATAGTGCGCCTCGCATGCCAACTAATTGCAGGGAAGTTGGTACGCAAGAATCGACCAACACAAGTATATGGCTTTGTAGTTGACCTCGCAGGAAAATGCACAGAGGGACTACAAATGAACTGGGTGAAGTACCTATTGAATCAACTGGAGATTGACTGCAGAGAAGCCCAGGATCAGGGGCATGAATTCCATTTTAGCTGGCTCTTGATACTGATCTCTTTTGTTGCATGGGAGCTACCGGAAGGCGCAACCTTCCCGGACCTTGACCCCTTTGAGCCACTAGCCGCGAATTTCAGTACATTATGGTACTCAAATGACATGAGCAAGAAATGGCAATCGAATTTTGTTTTCCACGTGTACTATAACCAATTGAAAGAATGCATAAGGAGTGAACCTCACATAACCCCAAACACTTTACAGATATTCCGACCTCTGATAAAGTTTAGCGCGGACTGCCACTTTATATACCTAACCCCACGCGGTGATAAGCACTAGGAATAGCTTCAGTCCTATTATAAGCTGATAGAAGAAGACCTGGAAGAGATCACCAAGGAATGGTCAGTGGACCTCCTTGTTTCAGCAGACCCCACAGAAATGTCCGACATCGACAGCCCCGGAACTGCGCAGGATACACCTGGGCCCAATAAGACAAAGAAAGAAAAGATGACGAAGAAGACTGAAGAAGTCCAGGATGTTGACAGCCTATGAAGAAGGTGATGACGAATAAGGTACATAAACTGAACAACATAAAGTTGAAGTACCACCGCCTAGGGACGAAGAAGACTCATTGAAGAAAAGGAAGGTCTCACCTATGAAATCTTCCTCCAGAAAGAAACCAAGAACCCCTGTAACCAAGATACGAACTACCCTCACGTTGGATGACTTTGATTTCATTGTTGCAGTGGTCAATGATGCTTCAAAGGAAATCATAGAGAAGCAGGGGGCAAAGCAGGAAGAAATGTATAGCCAAATTGAGATCACCTTCCAAGGAGTACAACAAGCACTCCAGTCTAGTCGAGCAATCTCTACTACACCTCTGCCATAAGGAACAATAGAAGTGGGAGATGAATCAGTTCAGCTCCGCAAGATTGTTGATACAGTCGAAGTATGCCTTTGACATGCTCAGGTTGAAAAAGCGCAAGCCACCCAGGCCCTAAAGAAAGCACAGGAGGAAATTATTGAACAACGGAAAGCCGTGCAATAAGAGAAGAATGCTCTCCAAGCAAAATTTGAAGAAGACAGAGCGAAGATCCAAAAAGAGAAAGAGTAGCTACTCGCAAAGTAGATAGGAATTGAAGAAGCAGTCAACAGAGCATTTCTCTTTGTGACTGGCTTAGAGCAGAAGGCCGAAGAGCCCATAGAGCGCCAAGTGATGAAGCTGGCTGAAGTTATTCAACACCTTCAACAAAGGGTCATGGAATTAGAGCTTCAGTCTATACAACAGACTCCACAAGAAGTGCATGACCAACGAGAATTGAATTCTTAGAGCTCAGTTGAGAGGATTAAAACACTTGCTGCAGAACGTAAACAACTAAGTAGCAGAAGCGCGCAGATATATGAACAACTATCTAAAGACCCAGAGTTGAAGAAACTGGAGTCCCAACTTCAAGAAGCAAAGCAACACGTAGATACAGTACATGCGCAACTCAAGCTCATGTCACCCATCGAGAGGATGAAGAGATCCCAGGAACAACACATTGCCCAACAACTCGTTCTTACCATGCAGAACAGAGTGATGGAAGTCACCCAGATACTCCAGCCGAGCCAGAAGGCGGCCTACCTACTATTTGAAGAAATTGAAGGCCAAGGAACACTACTAGAACAAGTAGTTGTTACAGTAGAGCAGCAGCTGGAAGGACCTATCAGCGAAGTGGTTGTTCAGGAATTCGTTAAGCAAGAAGCAGTATCATAGAGACAAGTCGAAGAAGCTCGAGCCAAGCTTGAGACCTTTGAGGCAAAGTTACCCAGACCTGAGTGACTCAAGACAAGTCACAGGTGAGTGTTGGGGGCATGTTGGCCCTAACCAAGTTTTGAGGAACACTTGGTCATATTTGACCATTTTTGGGACTTCGACAGCTTGTCAAAGATGGAGCGCAATGCGAAGTGCAAATCGTGGAAGCTAGACCCCTTTTTGGGTTTTAGGGGATAATGTAATGGGAAAGGGATGATGGCCCGTGGGTTTACCCACGCTTAGGCCCATTGTTGTATGTATAAATAGATGTATAGGTGGAGTAAGTGAAAAGGGGGGGGTGGGTGAGAAGAGTAGTAGAGTGCGATCTATGTGATCAAAGAGTTGTGAGTTGTGCTAAGTGCTGGTAATGATTGTAAATGCTTTGTGCATACTGTAAGAGACTAAGTGCAGGATATTGTAGAAGGATTTGTGCTTTTAGCGCAAGGAAAAAGGATCTAGCGAGTTGCGCAGATATTCTGTCCTATGTGAAGAGGGATTTGGATGGCTCTGTGTTGTAACCTGATTAACTGAAGCTAATAAAGAATAAGACTTTGTGGATGTAGCCCCAGGGTGGGGGTGAACCACGGTAAATTTGTGTTTTGTGCTATGTGCCTTGACCTGATGTGTTTGTCTCTTCCTTTGCTAAGTGCTTTGATGTGTTTACAGAGATCTATTTATGCTTTGTTCTTCTGAGATATGAATGAACGTTAGATCTGGTATGTAAGATGCTTAGTGCTTGATCTATCGAATCTAATCTATCTTGTTGTGGCTAAGTGATGAATTATCTTAGATCTAAGTGCATACAACGATGCTCTGTGCTATCTGGGAAGTATCATAAGGTTTGAATATTGATGAATAATCTATGCTAGGCAATTGCTAAGTGTTATAATCACAGATCTGTATCCTAGCTAAGGTTGCAGACACCCGTGTCTTGCAACCACCCTTGCCTCTACCTCAGGTGAGACTTCATCTGCTTCACAAGTGTTGCTGAAAGGGTCGATAGTTAGGGTTTTGTTGGTGCGTTGTTGTAGCGTTGAACCCTGGGTATTCCCCTGTGCCAACACTATATCAAATTGGAGAAGAAGACCCTGTGAACAAATAAAATTTCTATGAGAAAAAAGACAACTGCTAAGTCTGACAACTTTTCCCGATGCTTAAAATCAACATAGGAAAAATGGTAAAAGAGATTGTATGTCCAAGATATATAGTGCAACAAGCTAAGCATAATTATATTGTCCCCTGATAGACCTCTTAAAAATGATAATTTAATAAAAAATGAGGTAAATTCACTTACATCTTGAAATGTATGCCAATGTCATTGATCCATATATTTGAACTTTTAATATAATACACGATACTATAACCCTAAAATTCAATATAAACAATAAAAATCAATAGGCTGAAAGTACTAATTTCCAGATTTTGCGACCTCCTAGCTCGTTAAGTGCTTACCATGGATGAAGATGATGAGAGACGTCGTGTTCTTGGAATCCAATCAGCTCTGCCGCCTGGCCCTACCGACAGTGGCGATGTACATGGTGAACTACATGATGAGCATAACTACCCAGATCTTCTCTAGTCATCTTAGATGTTGGAGTTACTTCACACACACATAGGATTTATTTTTCCTAAGGTTATTCATTGTTTATTAGTCATAATTAGTTATTATCCAATCTCCTATATTTTAGGGGAGAATATTCCACCTGGAGAATATTCTCTTTCAGATGACACTTCAGTTTGACTAGTTGAGTTG
>ML836355.1:7483-19917 GCA_009831015.1 Picea engelmannii | reverse complement strand
TGTTGATTCATATATGGCAGGTGATAAAGACAGCAGGAGGAGCACCACAGGGTATGTTTTTACTATAGGTGGAACAACAGTAAGTTGGATTTCGAAACTACAAAAGGTTGTTGCACTTTCAACAACAGAGGCAGAGTATGTTGTTACTACAAAGGTTAGTAAAGAAATGATTTGGTTAAAAAGGTTTATGGAGGAATTGGGAAAGAAGCAGGAGAACAACCGGTTGTACTGTGACAGTCAGAGTGACATTCACCTTGCAAAGAACTCAACCTTCCATTCAAAGACTAAGCATATACAGTTGAGGTACCACTTCATACGATCTTCCTTGGAAGATGGAAAATTGAAGTTGGAAAAGATACACACTATCCAGAATCCTGCAGACATGTTAACAAAGGGAGTAACCAGGGAGAAACTGAGTTCCTGCTCAGTTTCAGTTGGTCTTCAAGAATGAAGATGAAAATGAGAAATTTGCCAGGTCCAAGAAGATTCAGAGTCCAACATATACAACAGCGGTGGAGTTGTTGAGATCAGTCTCCAAGTGGGAGATTGTTGGTTGTGGAGCCTGATTATCTTCCTGATTCATAGGTCCTTTCTTTCAGCCATGTTTATACCCCATGAAGTATTTAAACCCTAGAAGTATGTACACTCTTCCACGCGGGGGAGTGCAGAGGGGGGGTACCCCCTCTGCAGGATCCGGAGGGGCTATCCCCCTGGATGGGGGGTTTGGGGGAAAGTGGGCCCCTAGCGGAGGTTCGAGGGAAGTGTGCTGCGATGGGGGTTTGGGGGCGAAGCCCCCGAAGCAAAAATTGCCTTGTAAAAGTATATTGTAATTTCATTGTAAATCTGGACCGTTCATTATAAGGTCGCAGATGTAATGGTAGAGATTATGTTAAGGTTTTTTTCCCTAGAAGGCAACCCTATTTTATGAGGGAAATGTATTGTGTCTATGGATGATGGTGAATATTGTATTCTGAGAGAGGAGACTGTGAGAGAAAGAAGAGGAAGTTACAACGGGTTTTGCTGTAGGTTGTATCCCTTCATTTGTTGGATAATAATAAAGGAAGGACCTGGCAATTTCTCTGGTGGACATAGCCCACACTAGGTGAACCACGTAAATCTGTGTCTCTCTTGTATTGTGTGTCTTCTGTGTTTGTTTCTGCATTTGTTTTATTTTATTGCTCCGCGGTTCTGGTTTTTCTAACAGGTAGGGCTAGATTCCAGTTTCGAAGTGGTTGAATAAAGTTACCTCTTGTAAATTTCTTCTACTCTGACAACCTCTGGGAATTTACAGAGAGTTAACATAGTGGTGACCATACTGGGGATCAAACCAACATTCAACCCCACATTTTCTTTTTCCCTAGAAAAAAAATTTGTTTCTGAAAAAATTATAAATCTGAGAACGAAATATTGTTCAGAGGTTGTTAAATGCTTGTACACAGTGATTTGGATTCATAAAAATACAAAATATATAAAAATTAAAATATATGGCTCCTAAAAGAGCTTATACTCGATCCCACCCAGACCTGGAACCTGGGATAGCAACTGATAATCCAGAACAGTTACTCAGAAAGAAAACCATTGCAAAAGGTTCAGGGATTCATAGTCCCCTTCACAGTTCCCCTTCTCTTCCACAGGAACTTGTTTCCCTTCAAGATCTCGACTTTGACACCATTTTCGAACAAATCATATTTAGAATGAAATCTAATAGCTTTGTGACTGAAACCATTTTAGATCCAACCATACTACAACCCCGAACCCCTGAAATACTATCTCCCACTCCAAAACCTCAAACCGCTCACTCTGTGCCAACTAGTCCCTCATCCTGCTCATTTTCTGCCACCACCCCACCTATCATTCAGGTTGTTGTCCCACCCCCTCCACCTATCATGGCGGCCAGATATGCTCCCTTGGTGTTGGCTGCACCTTTACACGACATGCCCCAAGAATATCAAACGAGACTCCCACAGTTCGATGGTACAGGGCCCTTGAATGCACAACAACATGTTGATAAAATGAATGAATATTTTGACTTGCAGGAAGTGGATGAAGCTGATGTTCAAATGAGATTTTTTGTGCAGAGTCTGACTAGGGACATTAAGAAATGGTACAAAGGATTACGTGCTACTTCAATGGTCGACCTTATGGTGTTTCAAAGAAGTTTTCTGGACAGATGGGAGGTGAAGAAAAACCCTCTCCAGATCTTATCAGAATACGAAAACATCAGAAGGAATCAAGGAGAGATAGTACAGGACTACTACACCTGCTTCAACAATCTGTACAATGCGATTCTAGCCAATATTAAACCCCCACAAGGTTTGGCACTGATAAAATTCCCTGACGGTTTCAACATTGATATGTCGTATCAATTAAGGGAAAGAAACTCCACCACCCTGGAGGACATGCAAAAAATTGCAATAAGTGTAGAGACCAACCTGCTGGCTAAAAGGGCATGATAGAGGATGGAGAGGAGAGTCATGATTAAAGAAGAACCTTCCACATATTCTTTTGATGCCAACTGGATTCCTTAGCTAGAGCAATGGAAAGGTTGATGGAGAGGATTACTATAGATGAAAGAAATCCTCCTAGAGAAAACCAACCTACTCCACAAATATGGAATCCTAACTTCAGAAGAAATCCTCCTCAAATCAAGCAGAGAGATCTTAGGGATCAAAGAGAATAGAGGGGTCCTAATCAACAGATCAGACCACCCCTAGAGGAAAATTATGTCGATGAAGGTGAGGAGCTAATTGAAGAATTAGAGGACACACACATAAACCTCATGGGCATTCACGATAACGAAGCCATTTTCCTTACTAAGGAAGAGCAAGAACATTTCCTTCTTACTCAAACAAAGGTGAGTGAGGAAGTCGAAGAGACCGAACAACAGGCGTTTGAAAATGCCATTATGGAGGTACACAGGCAGTACAATCTGTGAAGTAAAAAGACAGATGAAAATTCCCCCAAAAAGCTAACCGAAACGAAAAAAACAATCAAAACCAAGAAAGCTCCTGAGCCTTCTACCAAGAAGATCCCTGAGAAAGGTAATGATGAAACTCCAACAAAAATAAACCCTACAATTTTACAAAGATCAACACAGACTAAGGTTTCATCAACCAACCGACCAAATACTTCCGCCCAAAGAACTATGGTGGACAGATCATAATTGTTGAGCCAAAGCAGAGCACCTACTCCTTTCAACCTCGAAGGGGAATTAGCCAAAGTTAAAATTCCCATTCCCCTTTCTGAGTTGATGAGTAAGAATGCTTACCAATTGCAGGTGATCAAAGCGCTAACCATTGAGCCTGATATAGGCATGGAGGCCTTAACCGTTGGATTGGCAAATCATTCGGACACAGTAAATATTACCGATGATCAACCTGAACTTCTATTTGGCCCTGAAGTTGATGGTCAGACTGACACTGGTGTTGTTGCTCCTTTTTACATCAGCCTTAATATACACGACCTGATTCTACACAATGCTATGTTAGATTCAAGTGCATCCCATAACCTGATGCCTAAAGCAGTGATGGAAAAACTGGGACTCGAGGTCACCAGACGTTACAAGGATTTACACTCTTTTGACTCCAGCAAAGTCAGATGTATCGGGTTCATCAAGGACTTATGTATCACCCTAGTTCAAATTCCAGCAAAAAGCATGGTTATGGATGTGGTGGTCATGGACATTTTCTTGAAATATGGTATGTTGTTGTCCAGGTATTGGGCGGCCAAGTTGAAAGGCACATTGCAGTTGGATATGTCATATGCCACCATCCTAGTATTCAGACAACAGAGAATACTGTACAGAGAGATGTTGATGAAATATATGGTCAGCAGCCAAGAAAATCCCCATAACTATCCTCTGTACTTTGCTCACTCTAATCTAGATTACTTCATCCTGTATAACGACGACGATATCAGAGAAAAAATCTCTCAGTTGGAAGAAGATACATTTGACCTGAACAAAGGCCAAGAAATCACTGAGGCAACAGGGAAGAAACTCGTAATAAGTGAAGAATTTCCAGCATATTTCTGGAGCATGGACTTTGATGGAGTTGTAAGAAAAGAAGGAATTGGAGCAGGAGTTTGGTTGCACAATCACAAATCTAGGTATTCAGAAAAGCATTCTTACAAACTGAATTTTCAATGCACTAACAACATAGCCGAGTACAAAGCTTTGATGCTCAGCCTGAAACTACTAAAGAAGGTTGGTGCCAAACAACTCATGGTAAGAGGAGATTCTGAATTAATTATCAAACAAATTAAAGGTGAGTATGCAGCAAAACATCCTAGGGTTAGAGATTATAGAAACGTTGTTTTGGATGCCCTTCAATGTTTCACTGAAGTTGATTTACAGGTGATGCCCAGGGGACAAAACATTTTAGCAGATGGGTTATCTACGTCAGCAGCTACATGCAAGATACCTTTTCGTTCCACTTGCCCATACATGGTGGAGGTAAACTGTAGACCGACTGTCCCGGACAACATCAGATACTGGCAAGTATTTGGGAACGATGATCAAATTGAATATTTTCTACAATGCAAAAATGATTTCGAGTGTACAAACATAGACTTAGAAAACGATGATGAAAATGTAAATAAATATGTTTTTGGAAATAATAGTGTAAATAAAATAGATTCAGAAGAATCAAGTGAAGATGAGATAGATTCTGATGTTTTGCATTTAAAGAGTAATGTTTTACCTAGGGGTTTAGTTCTGTTAGAAGACTTATTTTATTTTAATGATGTAGCTAAAAAACCTAAAATTGAAGCCAGTGGGAAAGAAGTTGAAGACTGTAACATAGGGACAGAAGAGAAACCCAAGATGGTAAAACTTTCCAAATCTTTACCCCCTAAGCAGAAACTCAAATACATTGAACTTTTCAAGGAATATGTGGATGTTTTTGCTTAGGGTTATGAAGACTTAAAATCTTATGACACAAGCATAATTCAACATAGGATCCCGATAAAAGAAGATCAAAAACATTTCAGACAGAAACTTAGGAGAATCAATCCCAAGTTACTTCCCCTAATAGAAAAATAAATCAAAAAGATGTATGATACTGAAATCATAGTTCCTTTACAATTTTCCAAATGGGTTTCAAATCTGGTCCCAACTCGAAAGAAAACTGGTGAAATCAGGCCTTGCATTGATTTATGAAACCTGAACAAGGTTTCCCTAAAAGACAACTACCCATTGCCAAAAATGGACCACATATTACAAAAGGTAGTTGGATCCAACCGAATCTCCTTACTAGATGGTTTTTCAAGCTATAACCAGGTTCTCGTTTACCCATATGACCAATAGAAAACAACCTTCACAACACCTTGGTGTACCTTCATATACGTGAAAATGCCTTTCGGGTTGATGAACGTTGGGGCACTTTCCAAAGAGCGATGGACATCGCTTTTATGGAAGAACTTGGTAGATTTATTGTCATTTATTTGGACGATGTAATTGTTTATTCCCAAGCCAATGACGAGCACTTACGACATCTCAGACAAGTGTTTGAGAAATGTAGGAAATTTGGGATTTCTCTTAATCCTAAGAAAAGAATTTTCGGATTAGAGGAAGGTAAACTGTTGGGGCACATAATCTCTAAGGACAGAATTAAGATAGATCCTAGCAGAATAGAAGCCATTCAAAAATTGGAACACCCAAGGAATATCAAAGAGTTACAATCTTTCATTGGAAAAATAAACTTTCTGAGAAGATTCATACCTAACCTGGCTGAGCTTCTCAGGAACATCACCAAAATGTTAAAAAAGGACACAAAAATAAAATGGAACATTGAATCCAAGCAGTCTTTTGAACAAGTTAAACATGCACTCACATAGGCTCCAGTCTTGATCAGTCCTGACTTCACCAAGGATTTTGACCTTTTTTCTTTCACTTCTGAACATACCATTGCAACAGTATCGCTACAGAAAAAAAATGAAGGGTATGAACAACCCATAGCCTTTTTAAGTAAATCTTTAAGAGATGTTGCTTTGAATTATAAAATAATGGAGAAACAAGTTTTTTCCCTGGTAAAAGCCATAAAGGATTTCAGATTATATATTCTCCATTCCCACACCATATCATACGTTATGAACATAGTAGTAAAGGACATTTTAACCTAGGACAATCCATATGGTAGAAGAGGAAAATGGATTGCTATCATTCTGGAGTATGACATAGAGATTAAGCCTACTAAACTGATTAAATGTCAAGGTCTAGCAAAGTTAATGGCTGAATCCAATTTCCATGCTCTTGATATTAATTTTTTAGCTGCAGTAGATGAACATGGAGAGCAGGTGACTCCAAGCATGAAAGAGGTATTTCTGAACTCTCCATGGTACGCAGACCTGATATTTGTTTTGCATAACTTACAAGCTCCCCCTGGTCTGACCAAAACTAAAGCTAGGTTTTTGAAATTGAAATCATTAAAATTTTGCATTCTAGAAGGCAATCTTTATTGGAAGGATCCTGGAGGTATTTTGTTGAATTGTCTATTAAAGGATGAAGCTGACAAAGTATTGTAGGATTTTCATGCAGGATACTGTTGTGGTCACCTGAGCTAGAAGACCACAGCTAATAAAATTCTCAGAGTTGGGTTCTATTGGCCTACACAATTTGTTGATGTGCATCAGAAGGTGACTTCGTGTCATAAATGTCAGGTGTTCGAGGGAAAAAAGAAGCTCCTCCCTTTGCCCCTGAAACCAATCTTTGTTGAAGCTCCTTTCCAACAATGGGGATTAGAATTTATCAGAGAAATACATCCTCCCTCTTCGGGCCAGCACAGGTGGATTCTAACTGCTACAGACTATTTCACAAAATGGATCGAATTTGTACCAAGCAAGCAAGCTACTGATTCTGTCATTATTAAATTTTTAGAAAATAATATCTTGTCTCGTTTTGGGTGTCCAAGGAAAATTATAACTGACAATGCAGCTACTTTTTGATCCAAGAAGCTCATAAATTTTTTCAACCAGTATCATATCGGTTTGGGACATTCCGTAGCTTACTACCCTCAGGGAAATGGGTTGGCGGAGTCATCCAATAAAACCATGGTGAACATTATTAAGAAGACATTACAAGAAAACAAAAAGTCATGACATAACAAGCCGGTTTTCGCACTATGGGCCGACAGACTGACCACCAAGAGGTCAATTGGTATGTCTCCATATCAGTTGGTCTATGGAATTGAAGCAGTTTTTCCTACCTCCTTAGGGTTTCCTGTCATGAAACTATTGCAAGAGATGCAAGAAGAGTTGAACAATTCCCAAAGAAGGATAAACCAGATGATCCACTTGCAACAATCCAGAGAAGAAGTATACAACAAAACTCAGGTTGTCCAGGAGAGCATAAAAATGATCTTTGATAAAAGAACTAAAGAAGATGGCTTTGAGCTAGGTGACCTGGTTCTGAGATGGGATGCCCAAAATGAAGATAAGGGGAAGCATGGAAAATTCGACAGTCTATATAAGGGACCTTACATAATACATGCATTTAGAGGAAATAATGCTTTCCTGCTCAACAGCAACGATGGGACCAATATGCCAGGAGGACCTGTGAGTGGCAGAATGTTGAAGCACTATTCACCTCCTCAGTAGGCACCTTCAGTCACACCTTTCCATTGTACAAATCATTTCATTTTTCTTACAAGTTTTGAGTGAATAACTTTGATCAGATGGTTGAAGCCCGTAGAGAAGGCCCTAAGCCACTAAACATTGTTATCAAATTTTCAAAAAATAAAACAAATCATACAACAAAGGCAACTGTGGAGAAATTTTTTCAGAACATCATAAAACAGGATTCTTGGCACTTCACAAGGAGAGTACCATCCCCAGGTGGAGCCGCTGTTATAACCCTATAATTTATAGGATCAACTGGTGACTGGAAATTTTATCCTTTTATTGTTTTGGTTGTCAAATGATTTTTCATTCTGCAAATAATTTGAGAGAAAGAAAAGAAAAGAAAGAAAAAGAATAAAAGAGGGCATAAAAGAAATTGGATAGAGCCCCATGCAATAACATTGACTTGGTTCATACAGTTTAAACATGGCCAAGTCCTTTTAAATTGATGTTGATAGGAGTAGTGAATAAGCTTGGCTAAACTGTTTAATCTTAGCCAAGCCAATTAGGTTAGCTAGTGAATAAATTTGACCAAACTGCCTAATCTTGGTCAAATAACCCCAGGATAGAGTAATTTCTTAGTCCAACAATTTAATCTGGGCTAAATGTCATAGGTAATTAGGTTAGAGCATAGGGTAGTTTTCTTTATCTCAATAAAACAGGCATGATGATCGATGTTGAACCCTATCTTTGATGTTTGAAAGTTGAATGTCTAACCCCATGGTGATAAAAATAGGGAAAGCATGGACAAACCCACTTAAAGCGCTTATCCTAAGTTTTGAAAGAAAAAATGAGTTTGGCTAGCAAATTAAAGACAATGCACAAATGAATGGTTGAGGTGTTGGCGCTGAGATCTACAGTTGAAATTTTTTTCCGGAACCCCCAAACGTTCTACCTTTAACGATAAGTGGGGGGTCCAGAATCATGTATAACGAAGGCACACATCTAAATGACTGAGGCGTCGGTGCCTAGATCCATGGTTGAGATTGAATTCTGGACCCCCCCCTTGACCATTCTGCTTTTAATGGTGGGGAGGGGTCCGGAATGTTGGTTAAACATCGTGCTCAGATTTACAGCCCATCGACAGGCGCACCGATGGATGGCTGATGATATTTTTCGGACTCCCCCCCCAGACCGGTCTTCTTTTAACAATGGGGGGTGGTCCAGAATGGAGTGTTTTTTCTGCCAGGCCCCCTCCTCTACATGGCAGGAATCCATTTCTCCATACTCCTGCCACGTATCACTTACTACATTCTGACATACCCCCCATCACCCCATGACATCATTCTCCAATTTTTCCCCTAAAGGTCTGTTGAAATTACTAAAACAACTGAGAGGGGGGGTGAATTAGTTGTTATTGAGCTTAAACAATAATAAGTCTATTAAAACATTATTAATCTTTCTTCAAGTGATCATCAACAGTATACATCATATGGACAGTAAAATTAAAGAGCATCAGTCACACATAAGGTATACACAGAGACAGATTTTCATGAGGAAACCCATAAAGGGAGAAAACCTCTTCTTCTTCGAAATGATAGGCAGACTTTTAAGTTCTGTACATCATCTATAATTGAGAACAAACTCAATGTGAGGCTACTACCTTTGTTTTACAAGCTGCAACTTGTTTGAGAGCACCAACTCTCTGGTTTCTCTAGCACCCACTAGAAGGAAGCACCAACTCCCTGAATATTCTAGCACCAACTTCCAGTTACACAGGCTCCAACCTGTATAATAGAGAACACTTGTTCTCCCTTGCACCACCCTGCCACCCTGGTTTCTCTGGTTGCAACCAGAAGGAAGCTACAACTTCCTGTGTTCAATCTCTCACTTGAACCTCTGAGGACAATAGTCCTCCCGAGCACCTCCCAACCTCCCTTGAACAAAGATGAACAAATAAACATTCAACTACACAGATAAATCAATTCTTACCAATCTTTCTTTGTTCTGTAAATATGGTCATATTCTAACTGTTCTGCAATTCATTTCTTCCTTTGTCTGTTCAGCAGGTCTACTCTACATCAACTTCTTCTGTCATTTTGCTCAGCTTCAAGTTTTATTCATCATTAGTTACTCTTCCCTGAGTTTCATCTCACACTGTGTATATTCTCCATCTCACTCTGCGCTTTCTGATTTTACCTTTCTTACAGTTTTATTCATTTCTCATACAGAACGACCAACCTCACACTGTCTGTCTCATTTTATTTTATACACACTCATGGCGGTTCAACTTCCCATCTCCTTAGGCAAAAGAAGACAACTGTCTCAGCAACTGAAACGCCAACTAATCGGCAATCATGAGTCCATTTCGCTAACAGATTCGAAACTGAGGAGTTAACTGTGAGATAGAATAGTAACCCTCCGATCAACACTTGATCTGACGGTTTAGATCATTCCACGATTTTTCATATCACGAGTTCGACATTCTTGATGTTCAATGTTCTTTTCACTTCTAAATCCCGATCCATGAAACTCTGTAATGGAGTCGGATCAACGGTCCAGATCAGATATTGATTCAACGACTGCGAATGAATCGCGATTTCGCATATCACGATTTCAACATTCTTGTTGCATTGTTTTCTTGCCTCTCCATGTTGCGATTCGTGAAATTCTGATATGGAGTTGGATCAACGGTCTAGATCTGATCTTGATTCAACGGCTGCGATTGAATCGTGATTTCGCATATCGCAATTTCATCATTCATGTTGCATTGTTTTCTTTTCCTCTCCATGTCGCGATTCGTGAAAATCCGATATGGAGTTAGATCAATGGTCCAGATCAAACTTGATCTGACGGTTGCAATTACGTCGCAATTTCGTATATCATGATATCGAAATTCCTGTGGTCAATATTCATTAACATCACCAACACTCGATCCTAGAAACACCGAAATGGACTGGGATAAATGATCCAAAATACATCTTGATCTGACGGTTGCAATTACGTCGCAATTTCGCATATCGCGATATCGGAATTCCTGTGGTTAATAATCTTTGACATCTCCAACACTCGATCCGCGAAACTCCGACATGGACTGGAATCAATGGTCTAGAATCAATCTTGATCTGACGGCTCAGATTAAGTCACAATTTTTCCTATCGCGATTACGCCCACTTCTCCTTGTACTTTAAAGAACGTGCAAGTTCTTCTTGATCCAATGATGGTCGGATCCTGAGCTTGGATCTAATGGTTAAGGTCTGTCCTCCTCTTCAGTGCACTCTTCTTGTCTACATTCAGATCTGACGACCCTCATTCTATCAATCATTTTGAATGGGATCCGATGACTAGAAATTCTTCTCAAACCTTACGGGCCTACCTCTTCAGCGTGCTCTTATTCAGATCTGACGGCCATCGGGAATTCAGGATGGGATCCAATGAACACGATTGTTTCTCTTCCCCGATTATCACTGCATCGCTTATCATCGTTGTTGAACTCAAGCCATCATCACTACTGTACTTGCCATCAATGACAAGCATATGTTGCTTGTAAAACATGCCAACAATCCTTTGTACATTCTTCCTGTACTCATGCCTCATGCCATCTTCACTGATGCCCATCTGTTACATTCTTCCTGTACTTATGCCATTTTTCTATTTTCTAGTCTGTTACAAACTTCCTGTACTCATGCCATATTCATTGTTGTACTTTCCATCAATGACAAGCATTCGTTGTCTGTTAATTATTTTCCATTCGTTGTCTGTTAAATATTTTCTAACAATCTCCCCCTTTGGCATTGATGGCAATACAAGCACCCACATGCATTCGGACATTCAGACTCGACTCTCCTCCCAAACTCTTTTCTCCCCCTTTGACATCAATGTCAAATAAGAAACATTCTTCCCTTGATCTTGTTGCAAAACATACTCCCCCTGTCGACTATAAGTATCTTTGTAAATACACCAGATATTCAATACGTACTCCCCCTGACCAGGTGAGCAGATTAGGCACAAGAAATTATAACCCCCAAATTTTGACGAAGATATCCAAAAGGGGTCACTGCTAATGGTTTAGTGAAGATATCAGCCATCTATTCTTTGGAAGGAATATAATTCAGCTGAACAATTTTGTTTGTAACTTGTTCTCTGAGAAAATGGTACTTTATTGGAATATGCTTAGTCTTGGAATGAAGAACATGATTCTTGGAAACACTAATGGCACTGGTGTTATCACAATGAATTGGAATAGGATCAATGTAAGTTACTTTTAGATCTACAAGAGTTTGTATCATCCATAAGATTTGTGTGCAGCAAGTAGCAACAACAATGTATTCTTCCTCTGTAGTGGATAATGAAATGGATCCTTGCTTTTTACTAAGCCATGCAACTAATGAGTCACCCAGAAAGAATGCTCCTCCACTTGTTCTTTTTCTCTCATCAACACAGTTTGCCCAGTCTGCATCTGAATAAGCAGTTAACTGGAAATTCTGATTTCTAGGATACCACATAACATAAGTCATTGTTCCCTTCAAGTATTTAAGTATCCTTTTGACAACTACCAAATGAATTTGCTTAGGAGCAGACTGAAAACGACCTACCATTCCAACAACTTGCATTATATCAGGACGTGATGCTGTGATGTACAGAAGACTGCCTATCATAGAGAGATATGTCCTTTGATCAACATCAGGTGAGATATCATCTTTACTCATCTTGCAACCAACCACCATAGGTGTGCTGACTGTAGAGGAATCTTCCATCTGAAATTTCTTCAACATCTCTTTCAAATATTTTTCTTGAGAAATAAAAATTCCTGTAGAGCTTTGTTTTACTTGTAAGCCAAGAAAATATGACAGTTCTCCTATCATGGACATTTCAAATTC
>ML836354.1:61546-71585 GCA_009831015.1 Picea engelmannii | reverse complement strand
ACTCTAGCTCCCTTATTACTATGGAAATCCCTAAAAATGTTGTTTAGGGCCTCAAAATAACCCATGAAGTCAAGGACCCGAAAACTAGGAAAAAAATTGCCAAACTATAAACTGCCAAAATGAGCCAATTGGAATAGGTGGGAGGCCACTCGAATCCATATAGATCAATCCTCCCCCCTTAGGAAAAAATGGTATCCATTGCATTGAGTGCCCCCATCATGTGAGGATATTTTTGTTGAATTTGACCCCGGGTGAGCCACTTTCCTCGGTGCAGGAACTACCCTACTTTGACAACTCGATAAAGATCGATATTTTGTTGGTGAGTGCCCTTGACTTGTGTGTCCACAATATGATCATTGGATTATTTTTGTATGCAGTTAGGTTTGATATCTTTTGGTGTCAATTTTTCTGCTATCTCCAAGATGTCCAACAATGGTGGGAAGTATGGTTGAAGGAGATCCACGTTGAACACTGGGTGTCAGCCAAGGAAAGTGGGAATGTTGAGAT
Source organism: Picea engelmannii (assembly GCA_009831015.1). NCBI lineage: Eukaryota > Viridiplantae > Streptophyta > Pinopsida > Pinales > Pinaceae > Picea > Picea engelmannii. The sequence continues at coordinate 71,078 of ML836354.1, read as the reverse complement.
GAAAATAATTGTCACACACAACCTTGGTGATGGTGTAAGGTCCATAACAGAGTGGGGGAAGCTTCCGATGGGTCCCTATAAGGAATTTTTTCTGTAAGTTTAACCACACTTTGTCTCCCATCTGAAACTTATGTGGCACCCAGTGTTGATCCTTGTGTTGCTTGTACTTGGCATTGGACTTCTGTAAAATATCTTGAACCTATTGGTTGATGTGTTGGATACACTCAATGAACTGGGAGGCTTTTTCATCTTCAGTTGGAGAAGGTGATGAATCATCCTAATGGTTGGAATCCCAAGAGGTAGTGCAACATCCATGGGACCCAATGGTTGGAATCCCAACCCGACATAAAATGGATTGTCACTGGTTGAGCTATGTAGGGCCATTTTGTAGCTATATTAGATATAGGGAAGACTCTCATCCCATGTGCGGGGGTTATTTTAATTGTACATGTGCAAGATATGCATTATCAATTGATTGACGGCCTCAGTTTGGCCATCTGTCTAGGGGTGGAAGGAAGTGGACTTGGTGATATTGGTGTCCAATAGTGATGAGAGGCTCGACTAGAATGTGTTGAGGAACCAATAGTCCCAATCTGAGACAATGTTTTGTGTGATTCCAAAAGGTACCCAAACTTGTTAAAAGAAGAGCTTGGCAGTGGCCTCTGTTGTGATGATCTTCTTGTAGGCGGTCAGGATCGCCATCTTGGAAAAGTGATCAACAACCACAAAGACATAGTCATTTCCCCTCTTGGTGGATGGAATTCCCAACATGTAGTCCATTTATATAGATTCCCATGGCCTATATGGAGTAGGAAGGGTTTGTACATGCCATGTTTCTTAGTGGTCGGTTTTGCAATAGCGCAGGCAGTGCAGGACCTGATATACTTGTTGACATCTTGTCAAAGTTTCAGCTAGTAGAATGTGTCTACAACACTGCCACTGTCTTTTCAATGCTGAAGTGTCATGCCACTCGACTGTAGTGGGATTCCCAAATCAGCTTCACACGCACTCTTGATTGAATGCAGATATGGCCTAGTCGGCACAATAGCCCATTTTGAAGAAGGAAATTAGCGACAATTGAGTTTGCACCCAACATTTGGTATGTGGTGGTGAAGTTAAGGTCTAACTCATAGAGGTTGGGCCATCCAAAGGTATCTTGGCCACAAGAGTATAGCACCATGGTGAGTGTCATGACTAGAGGTCGGCTAAGGCAATCAACTATTGAGGTGGAATTGTTGCAAGTATGTGGACCACTTCTGATGGAGGTCATTCTACAATTTTCCTTATGTCTTCATGAACTGCAGTGGTTTAGGATTTGTGTGGATGACTGTCTCCTTCCTGAGAATGTAATGTCTCCACTGACATCAGTCTTACAAAATGGATTTTATTTAATTACCATAAGTAGCTTACTTACAGACAACATCTGATAGTGTCTCACTATGATAGGCCACGTGGTGGCCATTTTGAGTGAGAACAGTGCCCATAGCATAGTTCGAAGCATTTGTCTCGATATCAAAGGGTCATTTCTAGTATGGTAATAAAAGTACTGGAGCTCATTTAAACCATCAAATGATTGTTGTTGGGATAGGCCCCACACAAAGTTTTCCTTACCACCACCCCTGGTTACTTGGTTGAGGGCCCATGCAATATGGGAGAATCGAAATATGAACCTACGATAGAAATTGGAAATGCCTAAGAATCCTTGAAGCTCAATGAGTGTGGTTGGGGCTGGCTAGTCACGGATGACCTAGATCTTGGCTGGATCCACATGGAAACCATTTTGTTCCATGATGTAGCATAATTATTGTACCTTGTCCATGTCGAAGGAGAATTTTTCCAAGTTAGCATATAGCTTGTGCTACCGTAGGGTGTGCAGAACCTATTGAATATGATTCAAGTGTTCCGCCCAAGTCTTGTTGTAGATGAGGATGTCATCCAGATACACCACTACAAAAGTATTAGTGAAAGGTCGCATGATATCATCCATCATCCTCATGAAAGTTGTTGGAGCATTTTTCAAACCAAAGGGCATGACCAACCATTTAAAAATACCTTCTTTCGACTTGAAGGTGGCCTTCCATACATTTGTCTTCTCTATGGGGACCTAGTGTTAGCTACACTTCAGATCAATCTTACTGAAGTATTTGTCCCCCTTGAGTTGATCAAGGATATCGTCGATTCTGGGAATCGAGTTCGAATTCCTGACTATGATTTTATTTAGGGCCTGGTAATCAATGCAAAGTCACCAGATCGTGTCTTTCTTCTGCACTAGCACGATTGGGCTCCCATAAGGCAATGAGCTAGGAAGGATGTTCCCCTTGTGGATCATCTCTTGAATATGTCGCTTAATCTCTTCATTTTCTAACAGAGAGAGGTAGTAGACTGGCCCATTAGGAAGTGATGTATCGGGGGTCATATTGATGGGATGCTTGACCATGCGTTGCAGAGGTACCCCGGTATGTGAGGAGAAGATATATTTGTATTCATCCTGGACCTTGTCCACTTGCTTCTTCTGTGTAGAGAGATCGGTCGCAGAGGCCCTGGATGTGACCACAATATTTTGCTCACTTTGAGAGTGAATCGTGAAGAAGACAAACTTCTCGATCTGAGATATGACCTTCCTACATTGCTTGGAAGAGATCAAAGAAATAGAACTAGGTGGGACTACCTCAGGTATCCTGTATAATTTCATGTTCAAAGTAATAATAACATTGCGAAGCATAGAATCATATACATCATGACGTTTCCATAAATAAGGTTGTCCCAAAAGAACATTACAAAATTCGAGAGGAGAAACATCACACAATACCTCATCTTTGAAGGGCTTGATGTCATACGACAGGTGACATTGTTGGCTGATGCGGAGATAATTTCCTTGGCGGAGTCATCCAATGGTGTAGGGTTGTGGATGCGGAATTTTCAGAAGGGCTAGCCTCTTGAGGACCTCTTCTGAGATGAGGTTCTTTTGGCTACCGTTATCAATGATAAAGTGTAGTGGGGTGCCTTTTACCCACATCTTTGAATGAAAGAGATGCTCGCCTTTTTCTGGTTGGTCTGGTTCACTGGGTTGGACCTTTATGGTAGCAACAATGGCATTGGGTTCCACGTCAATGATTTGTCTCCCCCTTTCTAGTTCTGACTCAGATTCAAAACCCGCATCTGATTCAGATTCTTTCACCTCAGGCGCTAGTGATTTCTTGGAGCGGAAATCAACAGTGTTATGTTAGGGGCTCTTATGGAAGTCGCACCACTTTCTGGTATCTCTCTTTGTCTTTTCAGTGTCCTTCCTTTCTTGTGCCATGGACTAGTTGTCTTGAGGCTATCCATATTTTCTCTATCCTTTGTTCTATGAGTAGGGGCTTCCCTTTACTTTCTTCTGATGTGAGGGGTCCCCAGGCCCAAATTTCTGCGTCTTTTGTTTAATCTTTTGCTCGATTTTGACAACATATCGATAGGCTGCGCCGAAGGATGAGATGTCCAAAAACTCAATTTAGGCCTGGATGTATTTATGCAGAACACCGCGATACTTGAGCACTATATTTCACTCAGAATATTTGATACCCATCTTGGTGCGTAAGGTATGGAATATATTTGTGAACTATGGCATTGCTTGGTCTCTTTCTTGCTGCAGTGTGGTCCATTTTGTATACAGGGCGTCATAACTTTCGACAAGGTAGTATTTTTCCTTGATAGTTTCCTTGAAGGACTCCCAAGTGATCATGACTGTAAATAATGAGGGTTCCTATGTTTCCTTTTTCTCACAGAAAGTCTCCCACCAATATTTGACATGGGGGATGGCTTTAAGGAGCACAAACGTAATATTTTATCTGTTCGAAAAGTTATGGACAGAAAAACACCCTTCTAGTAGATTTAACCATTTGTCTACAACATTTTCATCTAACCGACCTTCAAATATGGGAATATCAAATTTGATTTGTACCTTGAAGGAGGCGGTGTGCCTCCATTCTAGGAATATGCATCGCATTTTGGTATTCACCGAAGGATTTGCAAAAAACTATCCATCATTTTGTTCCTATGTTGCATGAGGGATTCCTCGAGCAACATTTTGAAAGGATCTGTTGTTTCATCTTATTTATTTTCTCCCACCATAAGAGGTCTCTTGGGCATGCAAGATCTTTTGTCCTCAAGAGAAACAAGTTCGAGACCCAATTCTTTGTACCTTGACCTCGTAGGCGACATGCATTAAAAACAACAGGGAGAAGACCGCTCTGATACCAATGATCTAGATTTTATGAGAAAAAAGAAAATGAATACATATTATTATTATTCTTAACACTTAGACACAAGACTAACAGAGATACAGTAAAGTTGGTTTCTATTCAATAAGAAAATGTGTTTAATCTGTAAAATGCAGTGGAAAACGAGCTTGCTAGAATGGTGGTTGCTTATCTCTGAGAAGATATGTGACGACTGGGCTCATTCGCAATAATATGGTTACAATGATGCTCTCCAAGCCTTTTTATAACAAACAAGAATCCCTAAACCCTATACATCCAAAAACCTAACACTAGGAGATGAAGCGCCAAAATTCATGTGGGCCCCGTTGGGGTAAGCTAGTACATTAACTTCCTGGGGCCATAACTTTTTCATACGATATATTTTTTAGGCACATAATATCTCATTGGAAAGGTCTATCTAAGTAATACACATGTTGGCATCAGAGTCAAATTTGGTGTTTTTTCTAACTATGGCGTGCCTTAAAAATGTTGTTTAGCGCCTCAAAATGGCCCTGGAAGTCAGGGACCCAAAAACTAGGAAAAAACTTCCAAATTGGAAAACTTTCAAAATGAGCTAGTTGGAATAAGTGGAGGCCACCGAAATCCATTTGGATCAATCCTCCACCCTTAGGAATCAATGGTCTCGATTGCGTCGAGTTCCCCCATTAGATGATGAATTCTTTGTTGAATTTATCCCTGGGTGAGCCACTACCCTTCGTGCAAGAGTTGCCCTTCTTTAACAACTCAATAAAGCTTGATCCTTTGCTCACAAGTTACCTTGACTTGTGTGTCCACAATATGATCACTGGATTCCTATTGTATGCAATCAGGGTTGAGATCTGTTGGAGTAAATTTTTGTTCTATCTCTGATGTGTCCAACAACGGTGGGAAGTATGGCCAAAGGAGATCCACGTTGAACACTAGGTGCAGGCCAAGGAAAGGGAGAATTTTGAGCTCAAAAGCATTGTCACCCATAGCCTTGGTGATGGTGTAATTTCCTTAACAGAGTGGGAGAAGCTTTCGATGGGGCCTTGTAAGGCGTTCTTTCTGTAAGTGTAACCACACTTTGTCTCCCATATGAAACTTATGTGGCACCCATTGTTGATCATGGCGCTTCTTATACTTGGCATTGGACTTCTGTAAAATATTATGAACCTATTGGTGGATGTGTTGGATCCTCTCAATGAACCGGGAGGCTTTTTCAGCTTCAATTGGAGTAGTTGATGAATCGGTTGGGGTCACCGCAAGAGGTAGTGTAACATCCATGGGACCCAATGGTTGGAATATCGACCTGACCTGAAAGGGGCTATGGATTTTTGATCTATGTAGCACTGATCCAGGTGGATATTGGTGGCAACCCACCTATTCCAACTGGATCCTCTTGACATTTTTTAGTTAAGCACGTTCTTATGTACTTCTTTGTAATTTTGGGTTCTACACTTCTGGGGTTGTCTGAAGCCCTACACATATTCCAGGTGGATACTAGTGGCCTCCCACCTAATCCAACTAGATTAGTTTTTATGTTTTCATGTAAACACATCTTGTTGTACTTCCATGGACATTTTGGGGCCCTAAGCAATGTTTTGTTTTTTCTTTCCACGGTTAAACTATAGACAGAGTCAAATTTTGACAACGTAATGTGTATTTCTCTAAATGACCTTTCCAATGGGCTATCACGCACCTAAAACGGAGTTCGTATGCAAAATTTACAACCCCGGGAAGTTGAGGTGCCAACTTACCCATAGGAACCCGCATAAATTTTGGTGTTTCATCTCCTAGGGTTAGGTTTTTGGATGTCTAGGGTTTTGGAATTCATGAGTAATATTAAAAAGGCCTCTAGAGCCTCGTTGTAATCAATTTTCTCAGAAGGATGCGTGTAGCATCCACATATCTTATCAGAGATATCTACCACCATTAGAGCAAGTGTTTCAGTTCTACAGTTTTACAGTTTCAACCTATTTCATTTATTCAATAGAAGATAGTGTTCACGGGATATCTATGTTGTTCTTCATATCTTTGTGTTTATTGTATTCAGTTTGTTAATCAGTTCATTCTGCTCCTAAATCCAGATCAGTGGTATCATAGTCGTTTGTTCTTCATTTATTTTTCTTCATGCATGTCTCCGATAAGATTTGGGTACAAGAAGTTGGGACTCGAACCAATCGATTCGTTGCAATATCGGTCATGCCAAGCACGAAAACAACCCATGGGGAGTGAAAAGAAATATGATGGAGCAGGAGATCCTTTTAAAATGTTTCTATAGGAATCCCTCTCATGACAAAGGAATGAAATGATGGAAAACTTTGCGCAGATCCTTCGGTGGCTTCCCACAGGAGAAGCATCTTCATCAAGCGGCCATGCAACCCCCTTCAAGGTACATGTAAATTTTGATATTCCATTATTATAAGGACTGATAGATGCAGATGTTGTAGATAAATGGTTGAATATGATCGAAGGGTATTTTTCGGTCCACAATTTTTCTGATGGGGAAATGATTACTTTTTCACCCCTCAAGGTCGTCCCCCATGTTAAGGACTGGTGGTATACTTACATGGAGCAAAGGGACATAAAGGAATATACATTATTTGTTGTTTCCCCTACATGGGATTCCTTCTGGGATTCCATTAAAGAACAATAATATTGTTAAGCCCTAATATTGGCTCATTACCCCTTAATTGGGGCATATTACATTAGTAATTTTATTTTATTTATGTCATCTTTATTCCATTAGTTGTAATTATACCTCCTAGTCTCCTATATATACCACAGAGACATTTTCATTTGGAATCATCTTGTACTTGAACATTTAAGTGGGGTAAAAGGATGTTGCCCCCTCGAAGAGGCTTATTATCTGAAATTATCTCTTTTTCAAGGCATTGAGTACTTTTTCTAAGGTTTTTCTATGCTATATTGATATTTGGTTCTTAACATATGGTATCAGAGCTCAAGGTCTTGGGGTTTCATTGCTACCTCTGAGACACCTTGGAATTTTCACTATAACTTTTTTTCTACAATGTTTCAAAAGGAATGGCTTGAAGGATATTTAGTAGACAGATAAAGGTATGCTGGGTTAAAATTTCAGCTCCTGAGGCCTTATACTTTCAGAGATACATCCTATACAATATAGGGTTCTGGAATCATCTTGAACTGAGTCATTGCGGACTTTCTCTATAGAAATAATTATGTAATATTTCATACCCTTAACTCTGAAGGCTATTCATAGAAATTAGTAAGGCATCTTTGGTAAAAATTTCATCTTCTGGGTCATCTTACATTTGTAGATACACCATGTGGAAGATAGGGTATCTGACTAGTCTCAAGAAGGTATTCCAGGTAAAACAATCATAACTTATTCCTATATTATCCAAATTGAGTGGTACTAGTTTCATTGGATAGTGGACAGTCTGTAGTATTTTTGGTACGAGTTTTAGAATTTTATATCAATTATTTTGTGCGGGGCAAGCTATACAAGTGAGATCTCCTGGAAAGGCAAAAAATCAGCAAGTTGTGGGGAAGTTACCATAAATTCCACTTAGCACATCCAATTTTGATCAGACATGTGGCATTGCAGAGAAGTAATATCAGAGAACTACATAAAAGAAAGTTTCATAACCAGAAGGGCCGAAACTTGGGAGATACAACAGAATAAAGATTGTCTAGCAGAACCACCTCAAAATCAAGGTTCAAAAGTGATACTTGGCAAACATGCCACCCAAAAAGGGAACTTCTACACCAAATAAGCCTCTAGAAAATCCTACTCGGACTCTTGATGAAGGTGAAGAAATGTGCAGGGACATAAATGATTTACAAAAGAAGATAGTAACAAAAGATGAACTACAAGAGATGGAAGCTAAGTTGGAGGCAAAGATGGATGGTTTAAAAGAGGAGATCATAGAAGTATTGAAAAATTTCATAACAGAGAAGACACCTGAAAGTGAAAATTCATCCCATGAAATTCATGATGAGGACACAAGGAAGGTGAATCAAGAATGGAGAAACTCCAACTTTGGGTTGAATACCAACCACATTTTTAAGATCGATATGAGGAAGTTTGATGGCAAGGACCCAATCACATGATTACTTTAGATGAAGCAATTCTTTGATCTACATAATGTGCCACATACACAAAAGGTACGAATTGCTTCTTTATATTTAGAACCTAATTAATTTGTATGGTATCGATGGCTTTGTTCTCGCAAATCACTCGTCACTTGGACAATTTTCATGGAAGAAATGATAGCACACTATAAGGATACAAGGAGCAATACCTTCTTTAGCCAATTGATAAATTTCAAGCAAAAGGGTTCAATTATCGAGCACATTGAGAACTTCCAAAGATTGAATATAAAGGTAATCGATATTCCAGATGAGCACTTGATTGATGTATTCATAGGAACTTTAAAGGATAACATTCAACATGAGGTTCACCTTAAGGAACCCAAATCATTGGAGAATTCATTTAAGGTGGCAAGAAATGTTGAAAGTAAAAATATGACTATGGCTACTAGAAGGACCAATCCTAACATCTATAGAGAGAACAATTCTCCTTCTTCTAAAACACCTCAACCTACAAGTTTGACACCTCAACAATTGGAGGAAAGAAAAGCAAAAGGTTTATGCTTTAATTGTGACAACAAGTACAGTAAGGGACATAAGTGTGGTGAGAAGAAATTATTCTACCTAGATTGTGAAGAGGAAGAAGAACAAGAACAAGAACCATCTCAAGATGAAAACGTAGAAGCAATTTCATCTAAAGAGTTGACTCCCACGATATCGTGTAATGCATTCACTGGAATTAGCACTCCTCAAACCCTCAAGATTGAAGAATACATCAAAAAGGAAAAGGTAATAGTCCTAATTGATTCCGGCAGTACTCATAATTTCATTCACTATAAATTAGCCAAAGCTCTCAATTGTTTTGTATATCCAGCACCGGAATTTCAAGTAATGATTTCATATGGAGGAACTATCAATTTCTCAGGAAAATGAAATAAGATCAATCTTATTATGGGGGAATATGTAATGAATAGTCCAATGATTGTTATACCCATGGGTGGTGCAGATGTTGTACGAGGAATCCAATGGTTATAATCATTAGGAATAGTGGCTTTTAATTTTCAAGAACTTTTCATGAAATTTTCATTGGAAGGCAAATAAATTGAGTTAAGAGGTATCACAAGGAAACCCAGTAAGGTGATAAGCTCTAATGGCATGACAAAATTATTGAAAAAGGGGCATCAAGGTGTTATTTCACAACTATGCTCACTAGATGTTCAAACATCTAAGCCATCTAT
>ML836354.1:0-11528 GCA_009831015.1 Picea engelmannii | reverse complement strand
TCCCATTTGGGTACTAGGGATGTAACAAGTGGTATCAAAGTTGCAATCAAGCTTTGTTAGTGTTTTTTTGTTAGGTATTAAAAATAAAAGAGAGAAGAAAATGACAATCAATTACTATCATTTCATCTTTTAGGGTTGAGTTTCAAGAGCAATTCCATATCTTTATCAATGAAAAGAGAGAGAGATTATAGCTACAATTGAATGGAAAAGAGTATGTGGATTCCATAAACCTAGAATATTATGGAATCCACATACCCTTTTCCATAGACTATACTAACTAGATCCAAAAACCAAAGACATGAAATATGGTACTACACATATTATAATATATTATCAAGGAAAAAACAAGCTAAATGAAATTTGTACATTTGAAAAAAAAATTACAAGTTAAATGAGTACATCAATAAAAAATAACATACAAACCTTGCAAGTTCCAAATCCGAGCTATGTAGATCGAGAATTGGATTTTTTCAACCGGTGGGTGAAGAAAAAAGTAAACATCTCAAACAAAAGCCAAGAACAGTGTTGCAACTATAGAAATTGTGTCGCAAAGTCTCTTAAAGTCACGTATATATAGAAAAAATAGTCAACTAGTCGTTAACACTGACCAATGAGATAGGAAAAATTTATGTCATTATTGCCATGAAATTTCGTCGCTATAGTGATGAAAATCCCAACTAGGTTAATAAGATTTTCTTGGATATTGCGACGAACTTTCGTGGAAATATCGATGAAAATCCCACCCTGTTTAAAAAAATGATGAAACTAGTGGAAGCATGGAAAAAAATTGTGGAATAATCCACCCATATGTAGTAGTGAATGATTCCCAACCATCGATTTAATCGAACAGATGGTGTTTGATTCATTAACCCCAATGAGTGTTTGATTCGATCTGATGACCGAGATGGCCTATCCTCTCATTAAACGAATCGCTTATGTCTTCATTGTTAGATTCTTAAGTCCTCGGTGGTTTGGGTAACTTGATTATCGTACAATTTGACATTTCATAGCTTCGAGCTCCAAGGTTCTGAAACCTTCATGAGCTAACTCCTTTTTGTGCAGGGTTCCTAGACCTAGGTCACATGGATCTTCAGATAACTCTTGGGATATAATCCCTTCTCTTAGTCAGGTTTTTGGTTAAGGACTTAGGCGTGAGTTCAAATTCTCCTAGACTATTGGTCTGAAGGGAACTCCTTCCTAACTCATGAATCTTTAAGCTCTAAGTCAGGGAAAGGTAAACTCGTGAGGTTACCAAACGATATCTATGCCAAGAGGCATGCTCTGACTCTGGAACGGTGATGTAATTCACTAGAGAAAGAATCTCCGAGGATTGAATGAGAGCATATGGAAAATCAAAAAGAATTATATGTTCTCAATGGAACGAATGTATACTCATAACTTAATCATTTAATACATAAACCATTTATAGACATATAAATACATGCATGTAACCATTATTTCCAATTCAAAGCACAAGGCATGAAAACACTTATCAGAACCATAAGGTGTGATGAGACTGTTGAAAGGGGTGCGCATTTCCACCCAACCATAGGCTCAGTCACTCCCAATGGCTTTATCACTGACCACCCCCAATCTCTTTCTTCCATCTCAAAGGAATTTAGGGACGAAGGTTAATCTCCTTCTCCCAATATAAAAATATATGGGGATGAAGGTTACTCTCCTTCTCCTGGCTCAGTCTCTATTTTCTGGGATCATAACTCACTTCCCTTGTTCTCAGTCTTTCCTTGGACCTGAGAGTTTTGGCTCTCATCTCTTCCCTCTATGCAGTTCTTCCTATGCACCCACTACGCTTCCTTTCTTTCCTTCCTTGGCAAGATAGTGTGTGGTTTGAATTCCCAGTCTGTGGTCAGGTCTGGAAGCCTTACATATGGGAGGTTTGCCCCATCCCCTCATTAACTCTTGAGTGGTTCTTCCCACCTACCAACCTAACTTTAATTCATTATTGGTTCAGAGGGTTGTTCTGATCCTGAGCAATTCAATCCAACAAGTACTGGTTTAGTGGAGGTTAACGCAACCATTTTGGGTCCCCTCCACCACCTTTTCATAGCATTTGTGGTATCTTCTTAGCACGTCCCCTTTCCATCAATCATGCAACACATATCCATTTCCTATTAAAATAACATAATTTACATTCATGGACCTTTTATACAAAGGTCCATCAAATCAAACATTCACACCTTTGAGTTTTCCATAGTTCCCTCGACAATATAGTTATAATTACAAACTGGGGGAAACAGAGTGTTACATATTGAGACCCTTCACCAACTATTTTGTGGTGGTATATGTGGATGACATCCTCATCTTCAGTAGAACTTGGGAGGAGCACATGCATCATATTTAGCATGTTTTGAGCAATCTGCGACAACACAAGCTATATGCCAACTTGGAAATATCCTCCTTTGGAATGAATAGGGTCCAATACTTGGGATAAATTGTTGATGAGCATGGGGTACATGTTGATCCAGCTAAGATCCAAGTCATTTGTGACTGACCATCCCCGACCACACTAACCGCGCTTCGGAGCATCTTGGGACTGGACAACTTCTATTGACGGTTCGTGTTGGGATTCTCCCATATTGCATTGTCCCTCGGCCAAGTGACCAAGGGTAGTGGTAGGGAAAATTTTGTGTGGAGAAAGGAACAACAGCAAGCATTTGATGATCTGAAGCATCGCTTGTGCTCATCTCTAGTACTCTCATTTCCCAATATGCAACAACTGTTCGAGATTGAGACTGATGCATCTGACTATGTTGTAGGCACAGTTTTCACTTAGCACAGTCATCCTGTAGCATACCATAGTGAGACACTCTTAGATATTGTCCAGAAATAGTACCCCACCTATGAAAAGGAAATGTACTCCATTGTACAAGCATGTCGTCAATGGAAACATTACATTCTAGGAAATGAGACGATCACCCACACTGATCACAAGCCTCTGCAATTCATACAGACACATGGGAAATTACAGAATGATCGCCATCAGAAGTGGTCCACCTACCCGCAACAATTCCATCTCAACATCAAGTATAAGATAGGGAGAAAAAATTGTGTTGTTGACTGCCTCAGTCGGCCTCTTGTGGCGGCACTCACCACTGTGTTCCATTCCTGTGGACATGAGGCATCTAAGTGGCCCCAACTTTATCAGCAAGATCTGGACTTCACCACCACCTATCAAATCTTAGGTACAAGCACGAATGTCACTAATTTTCACATTTAGGATGGATTTTTGTGCCATATGGGCCATATCTATGTTCCTACAAGTGAGCGTGAAAAGGTGATTTAGGAATCCCACTATATTCGGATGGCAGGACATTTTGGCGTGGAGAAAATTGTGTTCGTTCTACATAAAAAAAAACATATTGGCCAAAAATTCGACAGGACGTCAGCAAGTATATCAGATCTTTCACTGCATGTGCCATTGTCAAGCCAGCCATCAAGAATCAAGGCTTATACACCCCTCTTCCTACTCCTGAGAAGCCTTGGGAATCCATCTCGATGGATTACATGTATGGACTTCTTTCCACCAAGCAAGGCAATGATTGTGTATTTGCAATCGTTGATCAGTTTTCGAAGATGGTCATCCTCATAGCTTGCAAGAAGAATATCATAGTGATATATACTACCAAGATATTCTTCGAACAAATGTGGGTCCATTTTGGGATACCATAGACCATCATCTTTGACTGGGACAATAGATTCCTCAGCACATTTTGGTCGATTCTCTGTTCATTGTTGGACACCAATCTCACTAAATCCACTACTTTCCACCTTCAAATAGATGGCCAAACAAAGGTCGTCAATCAGATGATTGTGCACATCCTACACATGTACAACTCTAATCATCCACGTACATGGGATGAGATTCTTCCCTATGTTCAACACAGTTACAACAGGGCTCTCCATAGCTCCACCAGTCATATCCCATTTCAGATGGGGTTGGGATTCAAACCCTTGGGTCCCATTGATGTTGCACTACCTCTTACAAACACATAGACAAAATCTTCCCATTCTTATTCTGAGACCGACAAAGCCACCAGATTCATTGAGCGGATCCAACACATCCGCCAATAGGTCCATGATATTTTGTAGAAAGTCAATGCTAAGTACAAGTAGCACCATGATCAACATAAGGTACCGCACCATTTTCAGGTTGGAGACAAAGTCTGGTTACATTTTCATAAGGATCATATTACAGGGCCCCATCGAAATCTCCTCCCCCTTTGCTATAGCCCTTACACTATCACCAAGTTTGTGGGTAGAAATTCTTTCGAGCTCAACACTCCACCCTTCCTTGGATGCACCCAATATTCAATGTGGACCTCCTTCGGTCATATTTTCCACCATTATTGGACACTTCAGAGATTGAAGAATAGATGAAACAAATAGAGCTCAACCCTGAATACATGGAACATGCATCCACTGATCAAATCTTGGGCACACAGGTCATGGGCACTTGCCAGCAGAGGATCTAGCTTTACCGGGTTGTCAAGGCAGGGCAGCTCCTACACCAAGAAAAGTGGCTCACCTGGGGAAACAATTTAGTAGAAGATTCATCACCTGATAGGTGAACTCAACATAATGGAGACCATTTCTTCCTAAGGGAGGAGGACTGATCTAGGTGGATATTGGTGGCCACCCACCTATTCCAACTAGCTCCTCTTGACAGTTTTCAGTTCAGCATGTTCTTTTGTGCTTCTTTGTAATTGTGGGTTCTACACTTCTAGGGTTGTATGAATCCCTACACATATTACAGGTGGATACTCGTGGCCTCCCACCTAATCCAACTATATTATTATGTATGTTTTCATGTCAGCACACCTTGTTGTACTTCCAAGGTTGTTTCGAGGCCCTAAACAGTGTTTTTTGGCTCGCCACAATCAAATTGTATACAAAGATAGATTTTGATGGCATAATGTGTATTTATCTAAAATACCTTTCCAACGGGCTATCACGCGCCTAAAACGGAGATCGTATGCAAAATTTACGACCTCGGGAAGTTGAGGTACCAACTTACCCATAGGGGCCAAATAACTTTTGGTGTTCCATCAACTAGAGTTAGGTTTTTGGATGTCTAGGGTTTCGGCATTCATGAGTAATATTAAAAATTCCTCTGGAGTCTCATTGTAATCATTCTACTCAGATGGATGCGCGTAAAAGAAACATCTCCTCTCAGAGATAGCTACCACCATTTGAGCAAGTGTTTCAATTATGCAGTTTTACAGTTTCATCCTATTTCATTTATTCAATAGAAGATATTGTTCACTGGATATTTGTATTGTTCTTCATATCTCTATGTTTATTTTATTTAGTTTATTACTCAATTTTTTCCGCTCCTAAATCTGGATAAAGGGGTTTATTGTAGCTATGTTGAACATAGGGAAGACTCTCATCCCATGTGCAGGGGTGCTTGGAATTGTACATGCACAAGATATGCACTATCATCTGATTGACAACCTCAGATTGACCATCTTTCTGGGGGTGGAAGGCAGTGGATCTGGTGAGTTTGGTGTCCAACAGTGACCAGAGCCTCGACCATAATGTGTTAAGGAACCAATTGTCCCGATATGAGACAATGGAAGTGGCCTTTGTTGTGATGGTCTTCTCACAGGCGTCCAAGATCATCATCTTGGAAAAGTGATAAACAACCACAAAGACAAATTGATGGACCCCCCCTACTCCTTGATATGACCCTGGGTGATTACCTCATGTGACCACGTGATTGCAGGCACGTCCAAAGGTAGTTTGAAATCAAACTACTTTTCGGCCCGCAATTTTCCTCGAGCCTCCACGTGTCCTTTCTCCAAAACCGTGGTTTGGATTGCATCCCACCCTCAACTTTTTAAAGTTCACACACCTTTGATCCTTGCAATGTGACGGGACAGTTGATATCACGATCTTAAATGTGCTTCTGAACTGATAGTTCATATCTATTCTTTCAAGTTCTATGGATTAGATCTAACCTTCCTAAATCAACGGATGTGATTTATTTCGTGATCCAGGATTCGGGAGTTTCAAATCTCAAACTCTGCTTCCCTCCATAAGTCAATATTCCAGAGTCAACGATCTATGGACATTTTTCCTTCTCAATCAGTGGCTCTACCTCTGCTTCGGTAATTTGACCTTTCAACTATATCAATGGTTCTGTGGCCCCTTTCTCGATCAATGGTCGAGATCTCCTTCGGGTATCTGTAATTCTAAGATCTCAAATATCAACTTCACTTCCCCTCGAAGTATGTGGATTCCTGCCGCGTGTCCTCTTGAATTGGACAGTTAAGGCTTACTTCAGGTCTTTACCCAAAATCCATAGATTTATGCCACCTGTCCTCTAGATCTGACGGTTGAGGATTTCTTCGGGATATTACCCAGAATGCACAGATTTATTCCACGTCTCCCTTAATCTGGTGGCTATGAATTACTTCAGGATTTTACCTGGAGTCCATAGATTTACGCCACGTCTCTTCTATATCATACAATCCAGATTCACTTTGGGTCTTCAGGGTTTGGCAGTATCAATTCTCAACTAAAACCCCAGTGCAATTTACCCAGAACTCGCAATCTGTTGACACATGTCCTCCTTAAATCAACAGTCATTATCTCCTTCAGGACTTCAGCCTTCGAAAAATTCAACTTCTTCACACCTTGTTTCTTTTGGATCGTTTCGCCTGGAATCCATGATCTGGAGACAAGTGTCCCCTTGCAGATCGATGGTTCTCAGATCTTTGGCTCTTTGGGGTTTAGAAGTTTCAAAATTCTACACACTCGTTCCTTCCAAAGTGTCTTCACCTGAAACCGATGGATTTCTACCACACGTCTTTCCAGATGATGGACTGTCCCAAACTACTTCGGGACTTTAGGACTTTGGCAAGTCCACTCTCTTGCGTGTGCAAAGCGATAAGGTTCGCACACCTTGATTTGATCATACGGTTTTTGGTCCTCTATGTTATGATCCAACGATGGTTGTTGCTCCTCCTCTTGAGATTTTGATCTCTTCTGGCTTGGAATATTTTGTCAAAGTTCAAAGGCCTCGACCTTTTCTCTTCCTACGAGTCTGTCTCCTGGGTCCCGTCTACACTTATGAAAAGTTTTGTCTCTTATGAGCTTGATCTCCTTGAATATGTCGACTTCCCACACACACCTTGCATTCCTAGGATTTCAATAACTCAGTTCGAAGGATTTCTTGAAAATAATTTATTTTGTCTCTCCTGGCGTTCCTCTGTCCTAGTTCTTCGATGCTTGGTCGCTCCTTGACATTGTGCACTCCTTGCACCTAGTCTAAGTTCCCTTTGTTCTCTCTGAACTCCTCTGAGTCAATCCGAGACTCTGTTGATTCACTCCTTGCATACAAGATGCACACCTTGCATATGAGTTTCAAAAGAGAAACAATTGAAACTTATCCAGTTTCATCAAAAATTCATATGGTCAACTCTTAGAAATCATACATAAATGAAAATGAATTAAATTACATGCACATAATGTAACATTAATTCAATCACACATCAAAATGAACACGGTCCAAGGATTTAGGACAATTCTATTTTTTTTATTCATTCATGAAGCAATTACATAGTATTGCATTTATTTTATGCGTCTTCCTCCTACTCTATTTCTCTCTTCTACTGATCTCTATCTCCCTATCTTCTGATACTTTTACAATACAACAAAAAACTATCTAAGGACTGGATCCATGAGCTCCTTTCATCCTGTCTGCAACCTATCCTATCAGATCTTAGTGGTTACCTACTTTGTCCTATTACAATAACTAACAGTTATTACCATATAAGATCCAACACTCTATATCTGTAACTCCTTACAGTCCTATATGACTTTACAAACATAGCATATTTTAAAAATGTTGTTTCCAAAAATATCTTAGCAACTCGATTTACTTCTGAGTTAAATGTTGATTTGAAACTCTATCATGCTGAGATGTCATATCTTTGCCTCCACGCTTATGTATTTGACTTTGAAGGCTATTCTACTGCATCATACTCCTCTGGTTAAAATATTCATGGACTCCAGTCCATGAGCTCCTATATTTTCTTTCCATGCTTCACAATATCAGGTTCAGTGACCCAACTTGAATCTTCCACTGGATGACTTTTCCACTTCAGTAAGTATTCAATATATGTCTTCCTCCTGGTCTTCTTTCCAACTCTTTGTTCAATTATTTTCTCCATTTGAGATTTTTTTTTTGTGGGCAAATGTTCTTCCCACTGAACTTCTTTCTGATCATCCGATTCTCCTGCCTCATGTCTCCTATAAGGATACAGGTCTGCAACATTGAATATCGAGGATATCCCAACATTGTCTAGCAACTCAATCTCATAAGCATTGGCTGCAAATTTTCTGAGAATTCTACATGGTTCGATCTTCTTCATCTTCAACTTGTTATATATTCCCCTTGGAAACCTTTATTTTCGCAAATGAGCTAAAACTTCATCTCCTACTTCAAATTGAACTTCTCTCCTCTTCTGATCAACTCTATTCTTATATTTCTGGGCTGTTGTCATGTAGCTTCTCTCTGACTTTGTCATGGAGTTTCTTCATTTATGTTTCAATATCCTCTGCTCCAGCATTTCTGAACTCATCTTGATTCAGATTTCTCAACTCTGTAATCTCTCTTGGCTATATGCCATACACAATTTCAAATGGACTTTTCCCTGTTCTCCTGTTCACTAAATTATTGAATGAAAATTATGCTTATGCCAGAATCTAATCCCATTGACGACCTTGCTCAGTGACTAAAATTCTTAACAAGTTTCCCAGACTCTTTTTTACTACTTTAACCTATCCATTTGTTTGAGGGTGATATGTTGAACTAAAGGAAAAAAATTTCCCCAACCTCTTCCATAGAGTCCTCCAAAAGTGTCCTACAAATTTGGTGTCCCTGTCTGAGACTATGCTCCGAGGCAATCCATGTAGTCTTGCCACTTCTCTGGAAAAAAAATTGGTTATGTGTGTAACATTGTTTTTTTTCTGGCATGGTATGAAATGTGCCATTTTTTTAAATATTTCCACCACAAAAAATATGGAATCACTCCCTTTTTGAGTTCTAGGCAATCCCAATACAAAATCCATATTGATTGCATCCCATAGCCTTTCTGGAATTGGTAATGGATGATACAAACCAGTGTTTTGTTGTCTTCCTTTTTCATACTAACAAATTATGCATTTGTTCAAAAACATTTTTACCTCTTCCCTCATGCTCGGCCAATAATACGAATTGCTCAGTTGTGAAAATGTCTTATCATGACCAAAATGTCTATCTAAACCTCCATTGTGTTTCTCTTTCAGCAGGTTAGCTCTCATTGAGCATTTCGGTATGCATAGTTGGCTTCCTTTGAAAAATAATCCATCTTGGATCAAATATTCATTCCATGGGATTCCATCTCCCAACAAAGGATTCTTACATGCCTCATAAGCTTCCTTAAAATCTAGATCTTCTCGATACATTTCCTTGAGGTGTTCAAACCCTAAGGTCTCCACTTGGAATTCTTGTACAATTAAACTCCTCCTGCTCAAAGGATATGCAACTTTTTAATAGTTCCAGCAATGTGTTTAATAACAAAAGTAAAATTATGCATAAATTCTACCCATTTAGCATGTCTCTAATTCAACTTTTCTTGCCTAGTAATAAATTGGAAAGATTGATTATCACTGCACAAGACAAATTCTTTAGGAATTAGATAGTGCCTCCACTTTCGTAAAGCTTGAATCACTGCATAAAATTCTTTGTCATATGTGGAATACTTCTTCTTGGTGTCATTCATCTTCTCACTGAAATAAGCAACTGGCCTATTATCTTGACTCAAGAATGATCCAATAGCTAATACACTTGCATCACATCTCACTTGAAATGTTTTTCCAAAATATAATAAGACCAGAATCGGTTGTTCTGTGATTTTCTCCTTCAACACTTTGAATCTTTTTTCAGCTTCCTTTGTCCAACTAAAATACTTGTGTTTCTTCTTCATAGTGTCCAGCATGGGCGTACATATACCACTGAAATTTCTGATAAAATTTCTATAAAAAATTGCTAACCCATGAAAACTCCTTACCTCAAATATGCTTCCTGGAGATGGCCATTCTTTGATTGCTCTCACCTTTTCTAGATCCATCTTAAATTAATTTGAAGAGATCACAAAACCCAAGTATATGAGTTATTTCTTCATAACAGAGCTTTTCTTCAGATTTATCAACAATTTTTCTTACTGCAACTTTTCCATCACTGATGTCATATGTCTTAAGTGCTCTCTCTTTGTCTTACTAAATATTAGTATGTCATCCATATATACTATGACAAATTTGCCTATGAAGTCTTTCAATACTTCATTCATTAATCCCATAAATGTTCTTGGTGCATTTATCAACCCAAATGGCATGACCAGCCATTCAAACAATCCTTCATTTATCTTGAATGTTGTTTTCCGTTCATCTCCCTCTCTCATTCTTATTTGATGATATCCATTGTTCAAGTCTATCTTGGAAAAATATCTTGCTCCACTCAAACAATCCATCAAATCATCCATCCTGGGTAAAGGAAATCTATACCTAATGGTGATCTTGTTTATGGCACTGGAATATGTACACATTCTTCATCCTCCATCCTTCTTTGGACTTAACACAGTTGGTACTGTGCATGGGATTAGGCTTTCCTTGACTAAACCTTTATCCAACAACTCCTAGACTTGATTTTTGACTTCCTCATTCTCTCTAGGTGTCAACCTATAAGCTGCTTTGTTTTGTAAACTACCTCTTGGAATAAGATCAATATGATGGCTTTTACTCCTAATGGGTGGCAATGAGTGAGGTAACTCATCCACTACTATGTCAGCAATTTTTTCCAACAGTTCCAAGATTTATTTAGACAAATCTTCCACAGAAGTATTTGTAAGGATAACTCTAGGCTTCCTCACTACAATAAACTTCATTTCTTTTTCCTTATTGACTTCATTCAAGAGTTCCTTCCCACTCATGAGAAGTATACTTGAACTAGCTTCCCTCTTTTGCTCTTTGTCTTCTATTGGCAACAACATATGTGTCCTACCATTATTTTCTAGGGTATAAGTATTATTTCTTCCATTATGAATAACTTTTTTATCAAACTGCCATGGTCTTCCCAATAAAATATGTCAAACATCCATAGGAATTACATCACATAATATTTCATCCCTATAACCTCCTATTTTAAATTCAACTTGGCATTGTTGACTTACCATTACTTGATGTCCTTTATGCAACCACGATACCTTGTATGGCTTTGGATGTGCAGTTGTCTTCAGCTCCAGTTTCTCCACCATCTTTGTGGATACTAGATTGTCAGTGCTCCCACTATCTATGATCACCTTGAAACTTTGTCTTTCGTCTTGCAAGCAGTTATGAACAGACTTGTTCATTGAACTGGTTCATCTACCTCCTTCTCTGGTTTAAGAATAATTTTCCCCATCATGAGGTTCTTTCCTCCTTCTGCTTGTTGGATCATGTTGTCATTGATGCCAATGGTTTGA